>BPLQ01013869.1:1482816-1523675 GCA_021605075.1 Caerostris darwini | reverse complement strand
TGTGAGATATAATAAATATATCTAATAAGAAAGAAAGTTTTTAATTGTTACATTTTCCATCTATTTGTATAATATTACTATTTTCCTAGAACTTCCCACTCAACTCTTATTTTGAAGAAAAAAATTCTGTGCATTAAAAATAAACTTGAAACTTTTCAAAACTTAGAAATTCTACAATATTAAATTATTAAAATGATTTTCGATAAATTCGATAACAAAAAAACTTTTAAATTAAATTTCTTATAATTAAATTTTAACGTATATATTATTAATATTGTTAGTAGTAGTATTTATATATAACTAATATTAATTATAATAATAATTATATATTAATTAGTGAACTAGTTTTTAATTTACGAATCTTGGTCCGTAAGCCAAGATTGTCATTAAACTAATATAGATCAACAAATTCGGTATTTTTCTAGAAATATTGATATCTTCATGTACCATTTGAATTTCTCGTGGATTCTTTGATCGATATTGTACGGATAAAAAAACTTCTTATTAATAAGTTTTCAGATTTAAAATAACAAACGAATATCTGTTTACCAACCAACTCTTATCAAAATTTATTCATAAAATATGATGCATTTTTATATGTCTTATGTAATTAACTTTTGACTCTAATACTAGTTAAAATATACTGAAAACCAGTACAAATGAGTCACTGTAATCAAATGTGAACTGTACACATTGAATCGCACCGTTTAACCACCATTACAGCCATTGTAGTGAATTGCACCATTTAATACTTCTGCTTTTGTACTGCAAACAGAGAAACAGGAACATTCCATACAAATATGGAGGGCGTTTAGTGAAAGGTAAACATGTGGATGCCTGATTTTAATCAATATATCCTACGGCGAATATAGTAGTATCAAAGTTAATTCACGTGGAAGTTAGTGCTTGTAACTATAGTTCGAGGCATGTTCTAGTAGGGAGAATATTACTAGTGCGTAGTCACCATTTCATCCTTTAATGAACTGTACAATTCCCGGACAGTACTAGGGTTTAGTCAACTCTGATTTCAAATTGAATTTACTTATGATTTCAATTTATCAATCGTGAGTAAAAATATACTGCTGATATATTCAAAATTAAATGAGAACATTGCGTATTTAAAATATTGTTCGTGAATTGTTGTTCAAGTAACTGATTTATAAGAATAATTTTTTCACAACCAAATAATAGGTATAATAATAATTTAATAATAATTAATAATTAAATAATAAATATAATATAATAATAATTTTATCGTTTTATATAAATGATATAAGTAATTTTATATGTATCCAGATACAAAATATTATAACATATGTGCGATTAACTATTAATTACGAAATTTTTAAACATCACGTTTTCATGTAATATTTGAATTTTTTAATCAATTTTTGAGATGGCGGGATAATAATATTTAATATTTTATAAAAAAAAAATAAGAATATTTGAGCTGGTTAATCTGGAATGATACGCAACATTACGACACATAAATACAAAAAAAAAAATTTTAAGAGCACTGTATATTATATATGCTAGTAGAATGAAACAATAAATATGGTAATAAAATGTGACAAAGAAAGTTCAGAAAAAAAGGAATAACTCAAAGAAAAATGAAACTTCACGAATTTAATATGGAATGTGATCTCTCCTGACTTATAAACACTTATTACAACGTATCTTCATGTTTGCAATAACATTATTAACCCCAGTTCGGGGAATTAAGCTTCACCCTTCCAGCAATGTCGTCTTCAAAGCCTTTACATCTCTAGGAGGAGGATGTCTATGTGCTCTTTCAATGTAGTCTCATTTCTCTACCGGATTGAGGAGATTTTGCTGGCCACGGTATTAATTAAATGTCTGCACTTTAAAAAAATTCGTCAACGAGGTTTGTTTGATGTGGAGAATTATTATCGTCCATGAATAAAAATTCAAATCCATATGCACCTCTGAAAAGTCTTACATAAGGTTCTAATACCACATCCCGGTCACAGATACGCTGTTGTAAACTTGTAGGGGTGTCCGTACATCGATCATTATTCCTCCCCATACCGTCACACCACCTCTACCGAAACGGTCACATTCCATAATGTTCAAGAGATACTTTCGTGTTCATGACTTCCTCCAGATGTAAACAAGTTCAGAATCTCTTGTAAAACTAAATCTCCACTCGTCAGTAAAAAAACATGGGGCCAATGGTGTTCACTCCAGTTCTGGTGTTCTTTGTAGCAATTAAAGCGATCCCTCTTTTATCGTGAAGATAGTGAAACATATAAACTTGGCTTTCTGGCATAAAGACCTTTTTCATTATGCCTTCTGTATACCGTTTGTCGTGATACAGCAGTTTCAGTGTCGTCCTCAAGCTGTAAACTTACTGGCGTGGAGAGCAGTAGATTTCCTGTTACTACGGGCAGATATTACTAGATATTACCTTCAAAAGCAATTGCCATACGTTTACGACCTTGTCCAGACCTTCTTACAACAGCTCCATCGTTTTGAAATTGTTGCCATAACGTAGAGACTGTCTGTCCTGAAATATTCGGACATCTGACTGCTTCCGTGATTGGCTGTCTTGCTTCTAAACCGCCTATGAGTCGCCACTTCACAAATTCTACCAAATGATACTTCAGCCTTTACTCACTGAAATCAAACGCTGTCTTGCAGAAATTCCTTCACATATATACTTTGCGCAAAACTCTTGAAACAACGTCGAATGACCTAAGCAGAGATTTGCACATCAGAAACCGTCTGATTACTTTTGAATGGATAATGATAATTAGGCTTATTTATCACACATTCCCTGCAAACATGGATCACGTTGATTAGATATTTAATTGAATGTCATTATTTTTGGGTATCTAAAGATAAATTTGGACTTAAGTGTATAATTGACCAAGTCTCAAAGGCAGAATTTTCGGCATGTTTAACTGCACGTAGGTATATCTTTCTTTAGCTTTAAGAAATTAAGAGTCAGGTGGGGTATTTGTAAAAAGAGGTCAATCGTAAACATGAAACAACCACGTGGAGTTTAAACAAACTTTTGTAATATAGGTAAAACTAGGAATGCCCTTTTCGTAGTCAAGTGCTTTTTAACATAATACTTGATAATGATATATATATATACAGGACCCAAAATTAACGGCAATGATGTAATGATATGTGAATATAACTATATCTTCTATAACTATTCCACATTATTGATACACATAAAATAAAAATTTACTTTCATGCACCTGTACTTTTATAATTAAAAAATTAAACGCTAAGAAATTCAGTTTTTTATCTTCTGAACTTTTAAGAGTTCTATTTCTTGAATAAATTAGCATCAAGTAAAGATTCATTTTTTTTCAAGTAATTAACAGTTAAATCGATAAACAATTCCATGATGAAAGGAATTTTTAAATATTGTAGTAATATTGCACTCTTTTTCTACAATTATTTTTTTAAGTTATAAAATATATTTAATTATTTTTTGTTGTGCTTATCATTTAATGCAATAATTTTCGAAGAATGTCTTAATTTCGAGTACTTTTGTGCTACTTATATTTTATTTAAGTCAATTTGACATTAGTTAAGGATAATTTAACTCTTTAGTTAAGTATGTTCATATTGATGAAATTGCAATGGAATTCTAATTTTACATTCTTCTATCTATTTTATAAACAAAACAAAATAAAATATTTTATCGTAATATTTATTAAAGCAGAGCAGCATCAGATGCTATTATGAATAATTTTAAATTTAATTAGATTGGAATTTGTGTACACTATACATCATCATAGATTTAGTATATTAGTAATAATTAAGTGAAATATATTATAAAGGCAAAAAAATGAGTCTCAAACAAATTTATTTTCTATTCATTTTATTTTTACTGAGCTAATTTTTTTAAAGAAATATAGATTTGAATTATATAAATAATAACTTTTATATAATGTATGTAAATTTGAATCTATTCAATGTATTTTATTTTTAAATTTATTTATTTATTAAAAATAATAAATCAGAAATTAACTTAAGTTATCAATTTTATCTATAGTTACTTAGGCTTTGCTACTTTTCTCAGAAGTTTTTTTATTACCTTATTTTAGTTATTGTTTTTAAAAATAAAATCACTGAAACTATGTCATATATTTATGACATTCTATTAAATTTATAAAATATCATTTTATTAAACAAAACTTGTAAAACAGAATAACCATCCTTTCAAATATGTTCAAAGATAAATCCGTAATAAAAATTTATTTGACGTATATCCAAATCCACAACATTATAATTGGCAAATTATTTAAAATTCACGAAAAAATTGCTTTTGACAACGAATAAAAGTTTTTATTTTTGCTACTTTTAGGAAAGCTAATTTTTTTTGATAAACAATGAGTTAATGGAAAATATACATTTTTTTTTCTTAGTTACATCTTAGGCTGTTATTCATTTCTCATATAATTACTGAATGCAACAAATTATATATTTTCTACAGTGAAATTTCGTTATAACCAGAAACAAATAAAATAATAGTGAGAAAAAAAAAGAAACTTATTTAAAGATATTTATAGGTGAACAGATCACCATCTTTTCGTTTAATCGATGGTGAGCTCGGAAAATTTAAAAGTAAATGGAAATGCATTTTTCTCAGAAATTTCTCGAGAGTACATTAGAAGTATTGATTATCAAGTACTTAAATAGAATAAATTTAGTTCATTAATTGTCCATCTAATTTCAGTATTTCAACAAAATTAATTTTGTAACATTTCTCAGTAAGAATTCTATTAATTCCAAAGAGCTTTATAAAATGCAAAAAAAAAATATATTTTGATTGATTTATTTTGATTTTTATAGTAATTTGATTTTTATTTGTTCTATTTTGCACAAAAAATTTAAAAAAACGAAAAATTATAAAAACACTAATTTTTTTAACTTTAAAAAAATGGCAGAACAATATATAGTTGTTTGATTTAAATATATTAACTCATTGCAGGGGAGATTTAGAAATATTTTTTATGAGAACTTGCACTAATCATGTAGAAAGACTCGAAATGGTGCCTTCAGATCGAATGATAGGTTTCCAAATTTGACTAAAACACCGTTTAATTTGGTACAAGTTCCCTCTTGGTGAGCTAAATGAGTAACAGCGGTACAGCCGTTGCTTATGGCATAAAGATTAACTGTCTCTGTATTGCCGGATGCATTAGAACAATAACAACACTGTTTAATTTTATGCCTTTGTGTCAACTAATTATACTAAAAGAAAAACTCCATGAAATATCTCAGCTACTGCATCGTTATTAATTTCAAATATTTATATTTTATAAAAGCAAATGGCAGATTATCATTGTGAACAAAAAATTTTAGATATAGAATTAGAAGCAATTGTAAAATACCAAACAATAAAAAAAAATACCCTTCAAATAAATTTTTATTTTAAACTTTTTTTAAAAGTTTTCCTGCATTTTATATTCATAAATGGAGGGGTAAGTAGACCTACCTACTAGTGGTGCACCCTGGGCAACGTTCTATAAGACTAAGTAGTTTCGGTATGAGCTCTCGCTGCTATCCTAACCGTCGTCCGGTTACCTGCATATATTGCAATGAAATGCTAGTATGTTGTCTCAATAAAAAAAAGAGCATCTAATGAACATCTATATCCCATTTGGATTTTCGTCCAACCAAACTGCTCTCTTAGTGATTTGACAGAACTAATGAACCGAGCTCGTCTACATCGTTGATTGAAACTTCTTGGCGTATTCGAAACGGCGAGATACTGACAAGCGAGAGAACTCTTTAGGCCAGGGGTCTCCAAACTACGGCCAGCGGGCCAAATCCGGCCCTCCAGCGTCATCAATCATGCCCGCGACAGCGAATAGCTCATTGTTGCTGTAATAAGTTGGATAAAAAAAACACAGAATGGTAATAACTCGTTTTTATTTACTTACTAGGTAAAGCTTAATTGACAAGCATAATACGCAGAAAATTTAACTTAAGTATAACAACTAACAAATAATTGAAATGAATCCCACTAACGTTATAAACTAGTGAACGTCCCGCGGTTACCCTCGGTAGTTATACCTACCTATTTCCGGTAACAAAGTTGACTTCGGTCAACTTTGTTGAATTCTTTTGTGTATATTTTCTGTTTTATTCTGTATTTTCAACCTTTTTGTATTGCTTTGCCATTGGAAATTTAAAAAAATAATAATGCATAAGCTAATTAGACTTACCAGATTTGTAAAGTAGCAGAATACTTCTGTGATTGATTCTCGATATTATATAAAATATACTTTGCAAAAATTCAATCTTCTCTTCTTTACTATCTTATCTAAACTGTTCGAGTTACTATAACTATTTGTGCACGTAAGCATATTTAAATGCTGAAATTCCAAAAAGGATTTAGATATCTCTTTGTTTCATCAATTTATACAGCTGTGACTTATTTATTATCCCCCCAGCCGTCAAAAAATGTTTGCTTTTCTTCTAAGCTATTTTGACCTTGGCTCAATCTGTTTTGCAATTGATTTCATCATCATCTACACTCCTTTATTTATTTTTATTTTTAATCTTCTTTTAATTATTTTCAAATTTTTGTTGTTAATTAATGTTACAACTATTTTCTAATTTTAAATAAATAAATCTTTTTAGAAAAGAGTATTTAATTATCTTTTATTAACTCAAAAGGCATGAGACCGCCGCTATGTTTCAATGAAGGCCATGGAGGACGCTACGAGGCCAAGGATCTCCGTATTAACATACAATAAGAGATAAAAAAATTTTATCGTCTTTGAAGTAACGTTTGTTGTTTAAATAAAAAGAAATTTTCCAAGAAAAGATGAAATTTTAAATGACATTAAAATTAATTTAAAATAAACTTTCAATTCTCTCTATGGCGACTTTGAAATGCTTTTTTTTTCTGTATTTTTAAAATGACATCAAAAATGGTTTCTAGTACAGAAATTCACATCTTTAAACAGTGTTATTAGACTGAGGATTATCAATCGAAAAGAGGATGGTTTATATTACAACGTCTCGGCCTCTACTAGATCTATAACTGCTTCAAGAAGAAGGCCACTTTCAGGTTCATAGGAACATTTTAATTTTTGTTTACAAACCCCTATATCAATATATATATATATTATATAACTGTATTTACAAAAAAATGAAGATTAAAGATAATTTGATTCACAAGTGCAGTTCACTCCAAGGTCGGAGATTTTCAGAGTTCTCGAGTTTACAACGAATTTAATGCACTGGTCTGTGGCAGACCTTAATCATCACAAGGCGTGATACACGAAACCAAAGGGGGCTCATTTAATAAACGGGCGGAAAATCCGGCCTTTTCAGTCATTTCAGAGGGAAAATAACATTTTTGGTCGATTCTTCTCAGTACTCTGTCTCTCCACCAAAAAAAATTCCTTTTAACACAATCCATCAAGCGGGTCAGCTTCCCTCACTTGCCAGTGGAGCAGACATTTCTCAGCTCATGGTCTATCACTAATCATGATGGAACAACTCATGGTATAGCTTATATTCAATCTGTAATTGTTTCGACCTGTGAAGATCGCACAGACGTTCGCTAATTGGAACATCTAATATAATAGGTTCTATGTTTCACTGTACGTGACCTCAGTGACTATCCCTAGATACGCACAGATGATTGCTGGTAGTAGAGCAAACCAGATTCTTAGTTCAAGTTGTTAACTCTTTTAGTTCAACTTAGACTGGTGAATCTTTTTCTTTTTTGAAGATGAAATTGACCAAATGTAAAACACACTCAAACATAACGGACGCAAACCTGCAACACCAATTACGATGTGCAAATACCCGAATTGAGATCGATTTGTAAAAGCTAAGTGAAAGAGTGGATAAACAAACATAGCTCTACTAAAATAAATATTTTTTAATGATTTCATTTTTTATTTCATTTATATTTATATATATTTTATATTTAATTTTTAGTGTTATATATTTCTTTACAATGTGCGTTTGGTATCATTATTATTATATTATATATGTTTACATGCAAGAATAATAGTAAGCACAAAAATAATAACTCATTATGTTTCAATTTTTCATTCCAAAAAGTGTCTATAGTGGCTTTAAATCTAATATCGGGATATAAAATTTTATATGCGGCTCGCGGAGTCATGATACAATTCCAAAGTGGCCCACAAAATCATTTGAGTTGGCCACCCCTGCTTTAAACCTATTCACCTACCTAGCACAAAGACCTATAATTTTTTACATCGGATCTTCTAATTGATTGTCAGAACGAACCTGTGGTTACTCACATCTTTTATTTCTCAACCTAGATAGTGGCTATAGATGTAGCGAAGATCGATTCGCCTAATGTCTACAGCCTTATAAATATTACTGCGATTATCCTTTAAAATATTATTATAATGGGTGTATTTTATTCTAAAATGGTTTATTGATTTTAGTAAATCTTTCCTTTTTTATTAAATTCCTTCTATTAGTTCACACTCTCCCTATATATATCTTGTTCAAATTTTCAATCGTTAATAAAATACTTTCTATTCATCCACTCAAGTTCAAATACATTTTTTTTAACTTGTAGTGTATGACACTTGATGTTAACACAGTTTTTTCAAATATTAATTCATTAATTAAATTTAATTAATTAAAAATTTTTTTAGATATAAGTTGCATGTATCTACCAATAGATGGCGCCAGATGTAAGAGGAAAATTTCAACTTTCTAACTTAAACAAATGGATAAATTATTTAGAAAGGACTTTCTACAATATAGTGGGGAAAAGTGGAAATTGACTTTAAAAATTTTTTATATTACTTGGTTTTAACATGAAATTGAATTTTATTCACGGGGGCATTTAAGGCTTAACTAACTTGGACCGAGCACCTGAATATCACATAATTTCATGCATAGAATACCACCGTGGCTATGGTAACAAAAATTACAAAAATAAATGAATAAAAGATCGACTTGGCTAATATTATTCATTTTGTGGCAATAATAAATTGTAATACTAGAATGGCATGACGCCAGACTTCGAATACGAATTTGTGAAAAAAATAAAATAAACCACACAGGTAGCAATAAACTTGTGCTAAGCACTAAATATATTTTTGTATGAGAAACACCAAGCGTCGCATCCTGTAAAAAAAAATCTACAACATTATAATACAATAGCGCTGTCGTTATTACTTTTTATAACGCTTATATACATTTCAGTTTAATGTATGGCAGGTCAGTTGCTTTTTTATTATTAGAGAATGCATCCTCTGCAGGATTTGAATTCCTTCCAAAAACAAATTGCATGTTTGTTGTTTCTTATCCCACTTGGCTGGCCAAGCCCACGAGCCCATACGTACTCATGATTGAAGGGGAAGGAAGCAGCTTCTGTTGTGATGGAGCACCCGTAGGTAGAAGCTTGACTTTGGCTCCGTGACGCTCTTACAGTCATAGGAGACCCGGACCTACGGCTTAAAGTGGATTCCGAACCACTACAAACATCCATGGCACAGCCGGGATTCGAACCCGAAACCTGTGGCACCGAGCGCCAGAGCGCTAGACACTCGGCCATTCAGGTCCCAAATTTGCCAACGGCACGCGGTGTTCCCAGGTGGTCACCCACCCAAGTACTGACCGCGCCCAATGATGCTTGACTTCGGTGATCTAATGAGAAGCGGTATATTCAGCATGGTACGGCCGTTGGCACAAATTGTACGTAATGATCAAAAATGCATATGCTATTATCGTACATCAAAGACAGTGAGCAAAGATATTTCGAAGAAAAATTATTCAATTTCACAGTTGATACTTTCTCTGCTACTAATATATCTCGAAAAGTTATGAACAAATTTTAAGTGATTGTACTATGACTTCCATTTGATATATTTTGCAGTGTGTGTGCATGTCCAATCTCGATAAATATTTCGATTGCAATCACATATATATATTTACGAATATAAAAGTATTAAAAACTGTTAAGTTTTAGGTATAATAGGAAGCATTATAGGAAACGCATGAATACGAAATCAAGTCAGTGTAATATTACAAAATACCATCAAATGTTGAGGTTGAACAAAAAAAATTCAGTAGACATTAATTTGACAATTTTACAACGATTAAAAAAACTTTAAATATCAACTGAAACTTTGATATACATTTTTTCCTGATACAAGTGTTATACTATGATATCAAAGAATTATTTTTCATTTCTTACATTAGTCAAATTTTCTTATTTTTAAGTAATGATACTTCAAAATTGATTTATCTTTTAATTTTATGGTTTTTAATAATCTCCTTCCCATAATCAAAGTATTTTTTATTGCGTGAATAGTCTTCACATTTTTTTTCCATGAATGTGTAAATCATATTATATCAGTAAAACAAATTGAATACAATTGATGAAATAATTTATAAAGTGATAAAATTATTATAAATTACCCTGGAAATTGTATCAGGTAAGAAATATGCTTGTAGTAATTGCAGTTAAAAAGATAAAAAGGTTTTTTATGTTCTTGAATAAAAATTATATACAATCGGATATATAGAGGTTTTCCCAACAAATCTAGCACATTAAAATTTGATAAAGTATTCTGCGCAACATTAATCAAAATACTATATATATGATAAAAAGAGAATTTTATCTACAAAATACATCTAATATATAAATACAGATCCATTTGAATAACATGAATATTTTTCAAAAAAAGAAATAAAATGCAAACAAATGGTTGGAAGATAATCACTTGAAATGCAAAATAAAACACTTCAGGCATCTTTAAAATGTGCAAAATTATTTTTGCAGTGTTGTTTTAAATCTAAAAACATTTGGTAAAACACATAGATTTCTAATCATTCAACTGCATTTGCTCCAAAATTGCTTCTAAAATTTTTTTAAAATTACATTAAAAATTATTTATAAAAGTAAAAAAACTATCCATTTTGTCATAAGAATAAATATGAAACATATGAATGATAAAGATAATAGAAACTCGAAGCTTGTACAAATGCATCTTTGCGTAAGTTCTTTATGCATCATTTTGATGTGAATCACTCACAAAATTAATTTAATTTTAAATGATTTTTTAACTTTTCAATAACATAAAAATTAAAAGAGAAACCAACATAAAGTCAAATGACGTTAAAATATATTCTAGATCAAGTTTTTGTATACCTTTTTCAATTTTGAAGAAATATTAAGTGGAGTAAAAATCATTAAGTAACTATCATTAACTAACTTAAGAACTTGGTGCAATAAACAACGTAGAGCACGTCTCACAATTCTAAAACAAAGAATAAATTTTCAAGCACCAAGGTTTGTGCTTCTTTCTCTCCCTCGTAAATTGAACTCTACGGTTTTCGTAAATGCCTTCTCGCTGTTGCGTCATTGGGTCTTCGTGCAGACGTCTTATCCTCGACGTCTATGGCTCGAGTTCTAGTCATGACAAAAGGCTTTTTAACGTAGCACACGCAACAAGACGGGAAACGGAAGGCGTCTGTGTAGGTCTTTTTCTTGTTGGGATGCAGGGCTAGGAGTCTCTTGTAGGCGAACTTCTGACGACATCTAGAAGTGACATCTGAAGGAAGAGCGCCGTCCAAGTACCGACATGGCATGTCTTCGTCACCGCTGTAATAGAATGCATAATTAAATCAATATCTTAGAAGGATAATATTATAAACATAAACTAGAATTGCTTAAGATACGTACCGTTTTCATACTTGTATTTTAACACTAAGATTAAAATTTCAATTACACATTCCAGCCGTAATCACAAATTAATAAGCTATTTACATACTCCTGTCATAATCCTAAATTAATAAGCTATTTACAATTTAATTGTTAATTTTCTATCTAACTTAATTGTTATTTATGTTAGCGAAACTAAAGAAAATCGATTAACATCTATTTTGGTAAAGATCTGCAATTTTCAACAAAACATCTTTAATTTTCTAAATATATCCATGAAGTGCTTTTCAAATCGAGCTTTGTATCCAGATATAACTCTATGCAATAAAAACTTTATAAATCGTTTAAAAAAATGTTAATACAATGTCGAATAGAATTAAAGTTAAAAAATATTTTGACAATGCTTTCAGATAATCAACTAAATTATTACAATCTAAATTTTAGCTTAATATAAATCTGAAAATAATATGATTTATTCATGTGTATTCTGCCTTAGACATAGTATAAAGATTTTTTATAAATAGTGGAAAATTTTGATTGCTTTTTTAAAGTTACCTCTTATAAATATAATTAAATTTTGAATTTGTAGGGTTTCATAACCTTTTTCTATTTTATGAAACTTTTGAACAAATAGAAATTTTTAAAGTATAAAAAGCACTTTAATTTCGTAACATGTTTATGTGTTCTTGAAAATGTGAGAGAGTGAAAAGACTAGGGCGGTGATAGCCCTATTTCAAAACTGATGAGGTAGAATTTTCAAAGTTTTTATCAATCGAAAATAAATAAAAAAAAATTTTTTTTTCAAAATCAAAATTTTTGCCTTTATAAAAGATGTGCGCTCTAATGCAGTGGTTCTCAAAGAATGCGCCCTAGATTTCGGGATACACCCTGGGGTATTCCACAAAAACAAGATAGTCCAAATATAAAAAATATAGTTACTATTTTTCTCATCAGCTTTCATTACAAATAGCATATCTCTGTGGTAGCTTTTTTTCCACTTCTTTCTTCACACACAAAAAAATTTACAATCAGCGATAATGCTTTACGAAGAAACTAGGAGCGGTAATTTCCATGGTTGGCTATCAGGAGGGTTACCTCTATGTGATTTTCAATGTTACATATAATTGCATTGCAGCCTATGAGATTCCGCCGTCTGTAGGTACTTGTATGAGGAGTTGACCATCTGAATATATAGTTGTGAGTCTTTGGTAGCTGATTTAGTATTTTTGTTGTGTATATTACTTATTTTGAAAGTGTTGGATAGGATTGTTATGTACATAATACTTGTTTTCAGATAATTGCACGTAAATAAAATGGTTAGATTTCTCAAATAAAAGCTTGTTATTGAAGATCTGATTCTGGAAGTTAACAAAAGTTAAGTGCAAGTAAGAAAACAAAATCGCAGCCTACTCCCAAAATATAATGAAGTAATTTAAGCTTTACTTTCACTATTGTTGGCCGGGTTTGTGGACCGGAAGTGAAGATCCTCCGTTGTATCCTATTAAATCAATATCCTTTGCCATTATATTAAGGATGTGAATGTAAAATGGCAAATGAATCATTACTTTCTAGTAAATTGAGTAAACATTTTAAAACTATATACTCTAATTTACTAGGTAAATCTGTACAATTTTCCAAGTGATTGCCTGAACAACAAACAAAAGCGGCAAATTCTTGTTGTATCTGCTAAAGTACTTATCACTTCTTATCAAGTCTCAGATCTGATGGGAAAAAAATATGAAAGCTCATATTTTAGGTAAATAACTTATTTTGCCAGCATACAGAAAAATTATTGTGACAATGCTAGGAAATGAAGCAAGATTTCTCTATCCAACGGTACAGTTAACAACCGTATTATAAAAATGTCTTCTAATATCACGAAAAATGTATGCAGAAATAAATTTCAGAATTCAAATTTTGCATTGCAAGTTGCCTCAATAGGCATTGCCATTAAGACGCAATTTCTAGCATTTGTCCCTTTTATTAATAAAAATTTTATAGTAAATCATCTCATTTGCAAATAATTGTGTCTACAAAAGGTAAGGGTGTTTTAAACATTTTGAATAAATTTTCTTGATAAATAGCAGTTAACATGCAAGTCGCGTGGCATTTGGCGTGACAAGTAGGCATTTGTACAGAAGGAGCCCCTACCTTGGTAGGCTGTGTTAAAGCCTAATGGTTTTGGTAAAAAAACAAAATGAATATGTTATCGCAACCGATTGTTTTCTTCTGCCTTGATGACAAAAACAGGGGCAGAAAATTAAATAAAGTTATACACTGAAGTGACAAAAGTCATGGGATACCTCTTAATATCGTGTCGGCCCTCCTTTCGCCCGGCGACGTGCAGCAACTCGACGTGGCATGGACTCAACAAGTCGTTGGAAGTCTTCTGCAGGAATATTGAGCCATGCTGTCTCGATAGACGTCCATAATTGTGAAAGCGTTGATGGTGCAGGATTTTGGGCACGAACAGACCTCTCGATGATGTCCCATAAATGCTCGATGGGATTCATGTCGGGCGATCTAGGTGGCCAGATCATTCGTTGGAATTGTCCAGAATGTTCTTCAAACCAATCGCGAACAGTTGTGGCCCGGTGGCATGGCGCATTGTCATCCATAAAAATCCCATCGTTGTTTGGGTACATGAAGTCCATGAATGGCTGCAAGTGATCTCCAAGTAGCTGAACATAAGCATTTCCAGTCAATGTTCGGTCCAGTCGTACCAGAGGACCAAGTCCATGCCATGAAAAAACAGCCCACACCATTACGGAGCCATCATCAGCTTGAACAGTGCCTTGCTGACAGTTTGGGTCCATGGCTTCGTGGGGTCTGCGCCACACTCGAACCCTACCATCAGTTCTTACCAACTGAAATCGTGACTCATCGGAACAGGCCATGATTTTCCATTCATCTAGGGACCAACCGATATGCTCACGTGCCCACGAGAGTCGCTGCAAGCGATGTCGTTCTGTCAGTAAAGGCACTCGAGTCGGTCTTCTGCTGGAATAGCCCAAGAAAGCCAAATTTCTCCGCACAGTTCTAACAGACAAGTCCCTTGTACGTCCCACATTGATTTCTGCGGTTATTTGACGCAGTGTTGCTTGTCTGTTAGAATTTACGGCTCTTTACAGACGTCGCCGGTCTCGGTCGTTAAGTGCAGGCGGTCGACCACTGCGCTGTCCATGGTGGGATGTTATGCCTGAAATTTCATACTCTCGGCACACTCTTGACACAGTGGATCTGGGAATGTTGAATTCCCTAACGATTTCCGAAATGGCATGACCCATGCGTCTAGCTCCAACTAACATTCCGCGTTCAAAGTCTGTTAATTCCCGTCGTGCGGTCATCATCACGTCAAAACCTCTTCACATGAATAACTTGAACAGAAATGAAAGGACTGCGCATTTATACCTGTTCTACGCGATGCTACTGCCCTCTGAAAATTTGCATATTGCTATCCCATGACTTTTGTCACTTCAGTGTATATCAAGTAGTTCAGATGGTAAACTTTATTAAAGTAAGACAGGTCGAATTCTATGTTTATTCAAAAAGTTTATATCGATGTGGATTCACAATGCAGATTGCTGCTTTCACACATTGAGGTAAAGTTATTGTCAAGGGAGAATTACCCTTGTACACAAGATAAAGACAGACTTTTCGTCTTTTTTTTTCTTTCTGAAAAGATAAAATAACTTCACTTTGTAATCTCCTTCGAGGTGAATTTTGGATTGCCAGATTACAGTATTTGGTCACTGTGTTTCAGCAGCTCCGTATTTTCAATACTTACTAGCATGCAAGGGAAAGAAGAAAATATTGTCACATCCACTGACAAAATGAATGTGCTTTAGAGAAAACTGCAGATTAGGGAAAGAAAAGCTTTGAAGGTAATTTGAAAATGTTTCCATTGGTAAGTAACACTTGAATAAATGAAACTCTTCCAATAATTGTTGAACATTTAATGGGTGTAGAAGAAAAATTGAGTTCTTATTTTCCATCACTTAGCAGTAAACAATGCGATTATATTAGAAATTCCATTATGAAAATTTCAAATGATTTTAATTTAACTTTAACAGAAAATGAGAAGAACGGGCAGCTATATCCACTGATTATGGATTGATGATTAAACATAAAAAATTGCCTTTTGGATTTTAATTAAAAACCTTCTAAGCTCTGAATTATTTAATTGCGCTTTGCAAATTTAAAAAAATTTTTTAAAGCAGTTTCTTTTAGATTTTAAGCAAACGTTTTTTAAGTAGTGGTTTTGATTATCTTTTACGACATAAGAAACACTTTCAGATAAAATTATTAAAAAGCAAACATTAAAAGCTTGTCAAAAACTCACACGCATATTTCTGCCATGACAGTCTGAACATAATCTACATCGTTAACCACATAAGCCCATTGATCGTTTTCATTGACAGCTGCTTTGGGGTAAAACAGCCTTGCATGTTGAGGACAAACGGTATCTTCATCTAGATCACCGGATTTCCGAGAACTAACGGCCAAAGTACCAAAAAGTTCCACAAACTCCTCAGACGAGTAATTAATGGCTCTTCGGATCTCTCGCCTGTAAAAAAAAAAAAAAAAAATAGTTTGTTTACCAAGAATAATAAGTTTTAAAAAAATAACATAGCAAGTTCAGATGCAAAATGAAAACATAGAATTTACACATTTTAAAAAACAAATTCAAATGCATTTTCTAAATTTTCTATAGTTTTTATATTGGGAAAATGAAATAATCAACTATAAAGTAATTTAATATCCAAGTAACATAATCTTATTTAACTGAAATATGAGTATTATCATTTCACAGAAATCTTGATATAAACTGTCAGATTTGGTAAAACTTTAATTATATCACTTCGATTGATTCATCAATGTCTTCGATAGAGATTAGATATCCAATACCTCATCTTTAACTTTAATCATCACCAGATTATAAGTAAACTGAATTTAATTCTTTATTGTCCTCTTGATTCTGTCAAATGTCATGGACCAACGAATAAATCATTAGCATTTAATTCTCTTCACATTGGTAATCTTAAAAATTGTGTAGTATGAAACAGAATTTTAGGGAATCAGCTTTCTGCATTCATTTACAACACTGCAGTTACATCATGCTTTATAATACTACAGTATACTGTAAAATCTTGGAGTAAACACTAAACTTTATTTTGAAGAGAAAATGCAACTTATTATAATACAGAAGATGCTTATGAGTCCTCTAAATTCTCTAAAAGAGTTAATAGTTTGTAAATTTGCGCGATTTTTTTTTTTTCAATTAAGAAGTTTTTACAGTTAAATTATGTTGTTTTGTTGTTTCTTATCCCACTTGGCTGGCCAAGCCCACAAGCCCATACGTGCTCATGATTGAAGGGGAAGGAAGCAGCTTCTGTTGTGATGGAGCACCCGTAGGTAGAAGCCTGACTTTTACTCCGTGACTCTCTTACAGTCATAGGAGACCCGGACCTACGGCTTAAAGTGGATTCCGAACCATTACAAACATCCATGGCACCGCCGGGATTCGAACCCGAAACCTGTGGCATCGAGCGCCAGAGCGCTAGACACTCGGCCATTCAGGTCCCAAATTTGCCAACGGCACGCAGTGTTCCCAGGTGGTCACCCACCCAAGTACTGACTGCGCCCAATGATGCTTGACTTTGGTGATCTAACGAGAACAGTTAAATTATACTTATCATATGCCTATTAAACTGAAATCTACGAATAATTTATTTATTTAACTGATATATAGATATCTGCCAGTAGGTAGACGGCCTTGGTCCACCATGGAGCAGTTGTGCCAATGGAAGAATTGATATATAGCTATCTTGAGATGAGGTTTATATTAGGTACGTATTAAATATGTGTAACATATGATAAACGCAGACTGATATATGGCGAGTACATACGATACTAAATTCAATATTAATTAAGAAATTAATAAGGAATAATTAATTTTTTTAATTATTAAATGAGTTTAATAATTAAAAAATTAATCTGCGCTACTGGATAGCTAGAATTAGACGATAATTATAAAAAGTGTCACGTATATTTCTTTTTACAGTTATTTTTACAATTACTTAAAAATTGTTTAACGCATTTATGGATGAATTAAATGATAATTGAATGTTTTACTGAAAGAATGTTTTTATAAAGCTTTATTCTATGAAACATAGTATATAACACTTTTATATTCAATTACAATTAAATCAGGAAGGACTCTTATCTGATAACATGCACCGCTGGTGAACAATAGGGCTGAGGTTCAATATGCTGAGGCATTGTTGAAGACACTTTTCAAAAACGAGAAGCCTCGATGGCGTTTGTTACGTTCAGCATCCTGCCTCATTAGTTGGATCCCACTATCTGGTGGGATTTTTTCAAGTTCTCTCAAACTCTTTTCAAATTCTCTCTCCACGGTATGCTATTGCGCGGTAGCTTCTCCTAAAAGTCCCCCCGGAAGGCACTGCCCTCCTTCTTCAGCGACTCGGTTCAGTTTCAAGTCAGACTTCTACCTACGGTGCTCCATCACAACAGAAGTCACAACAACACAATTAAATCTCGTCAATTTTTTTTTTAAATAAATATTGGAATTTTTTCCTCATGCATGTTATTTTTAAAAATCAATTCAAAATTTTCAACAGGTTTTGTATTTTTACTTCTAAATTAAAAAATTACAAATTAACCCCTATTCCCAAACGAAAAAAAAAATGATTTTTTTTTTTTTTATTTCACTAGACGGAGTCAGTCAGTAAGGTTTTTGTACCAAATTTACTGACAGTTATCATTCATTTTGATATAAAGTTAATAGAAACAAGAAATATGTCAAATCAAATTCTTAAACAATTAATTAATGACAGCTTTTAATCCCGTGTTATTATAAAAGTGTTAGTCACTCACACTGGATAGTGCTCCACCGTCTCGCAAAAGGTGTCACCGGGTTTCTGGACGCAGAGTGGGTGTCCGTACGTGTCGGTGGGCGGCGCCAAGGGCTGCTGGCGACCTACGTACTCTACGACGGGATCCGGAAACACCGGAAGTGAGTGTTCCGTCGCATTGGTGTCAGGAAACAGGACCGTCCTTTCACTTTTCTCTTGTCTGGAGGACTGTTGGAAAGCCGACGGGCAATTGTGCACCACCAAGAATGCAATCTGTAAGGAATTAAAACGAAATATGACATTTATAAATGATGTTGTTGAGCATGTCTACATCTATAGCTGTTGCAAAGTGAAAGATTTCATTGCTTGCTTACTTATAAAAAATTTTGTAGAATTATGATTTTTTCATATCGTTTATTTCACATATTGAAAAATTATATGCCAATGTTTGGTGCAATGTTTGATACAATTGTAAAGTAATTGTATCATTCTAAAAATTAACATGTTAAGTGTTTCAAATGTTATGCGAGTAAAATTCAATGATTTGTTAAGATACGATATGAAATCACTAATTAGTTTTAACAAAAATTTGACAAAAAGTAACAATAAAAGACGTCTGTCAGTAAACTCCCCTCCCAATCTTTATCTATCCATGAATATTAAAATTATAAATTAAATCAAATTTTCGGGACTACTTTATTGAACAAAATATGCACTGCTAGACAAATAAGCAAAATAAACTGAATGCCTTCATCGAGTTTCTCAGAAATTTACAAAGCATTATTCTAATTACCAAGCATATGCTAAAATATTTCGGGAGGGGCAAATTATCTATAATAGTTTATTTAGCTTAGCTTATCAGTTATCAGTCTTATCATTAGCTTATCAGTTTATTTAGCTTAGGATGATAGAGTGTAATTCGTACATTAAGATTTGAATTACTATTTCAAAAACCAGCTTAACTGCTATTTCAATAACACTAAAATATTTAAAAGAAAACTAAATTGGCCAAAATAAGTAATATTGCTTAAAATACACTACATCCTCTAAGACAGAAAAAAACAATGCGATGAAAAACGACAGATGCAATTTTATATGCATATAGGCAAAGGATTAAAAGTATAAAGGAATTGAATGCTTTAATCTAGAGATATAGTTATAAATAACCAATTAATAAGATTCTGCCCATCTTTGGCCCTTATGCAAGCTGTTATCCTTCATGCTTGGTAAGACTACGGATCATGTCCTTCTCATTTAGCGTATTCCCTTTTGATCAACTCTCAGCAATATTCTTCCAGTTAAGAGATTTTTGTATTCTGAAGTCCCCATCTACACAATTAAATCATCTTACATTATATCTTATCGGAAGAGTTGCAAATTATTAATCGGCCTTCCCAATAATTTGTAGAGTCGGAAGATTTTTTCCTGTGTGATTTCTTATTAAATCTCCCCAATTTTCAATTTAGATTGAACAAATCCTGGGACTAAAGAAGGCACCCGCACATCAGACCAAAAAACCGGCTTCACTGGGTGGAAATCGGGTGACTTAACAGTACACAATAATGTGCGAAAACGATCAAAATTATTGCCGTGTACGGCCATGCTATATCCTGCTGAAATGTGTTTATTTCTTATCCCACTTGGTCGACAACAACTTCTAAACCAAGTTCCATGAACCCGTATGTCTTAAACCGATGAGTCATGATAATGGGAAAAAATGGAATTTCTTTTTGTTTTTGACATTGCGGTACAATGATATGGAGCATCCAACTGGGGAAGTCTGATCCTGTTATACCCCCAACCCTATTATACTCCCGGGAACTGAGAACCAATTTTAGTCGCCTTTTACGACTTGGATGGGCAACAATGGGGCTATTTTAACCAGGACCCAAAACCCAGGGTGCAGTGAATGGAACAGCAACACAACAGAACATTAAATATCGTTGAAGAATTGTTATGTTGCAAGGATGTGAACAGTAGGCAACCTAAGAAGTGTTCAACTATTTAATTAAATGGCACTGCAAACAATAACACCCTTTTGTCAGTTGAAGGGTATTCAGATTTTCCTGGGTACACTGCTGTCTTACATACCTCCATCCTACATGATCATTCTCATTATGCTTTAAGCTCAGTTCGATGCATCAACTCATTGCTGGAAGCATTTCTACTTCAGTCAGCGAGATTCCTAATCGATCAGAACAAATATCACTTCAAACATACTAGTCAATTTTTAAAGACGAAGAGCATGGGAACTATGAACTCAAACCCCGTAATTTTAGTCATCTATCAATTGTTCATCGTATTCAAGTTATTTATTGAATCGTATAAATTTACAAAGTGCTGTGATTGCGTTCTTGTACTCGCGGTCTCTACAAACTCAACCTCTAACGCTGTGTTTCTCATGATCCAATCATCCCTCCCGACATCATCAAATGTTGACATCGCCCCGATTCAAATGTAGAGCGATACTTTTTTTTTTAATTGACCAGCTGTCTTCTAAAGACTAATTGCACTGTATTTACCAATGGTGACATTTGTTCACACCGTGAGCAAACCGTTTGAGGCATTGGTACAGTCCGAAAAAGAAAATTGAATCAAATTAGAATGGAACCATGGTCTATAAATGGGATTTCTCCTTTTTTTACACATCAACCGAAAGCTCAATATGCGATGTTCTGTAGCATCAGCTGTTTATACACTGGTCGCCAAAACTTTATAATTTTTTTTTATTTTAATTATTATCAAATTTGGTATCATTTGGTTTAAAATATGTTTGTATGTGAAATTTCTTTATATTCAGATAACTTTTAACTGTGTCTTTTTTGTTACACAGAGTCCTTTACAGTAATATTTTTTAACTTTTATTTACTACTAAAAAAATCAAAATATTCATTTAAAATATTTCAGTATTACAGCATTAAAATGAAAGAAATCTTCTAAATGTCCAAAAAATAAAGCTATCACTTAAAACTGTTAATTACTTTGTTTTTAAATTCATAAAAGGGGAAGAGTTGTCTAACAAATATTTTTTAGTTCCTCAAATCCAACTATATGCCAAAATTTAAAGTCATTATAAATGAAAAGACACATAATATCTTTCAAAATCTTTCCAGTGTTAATTTGCACATAATTATTTTTATAGGCTTAATTATTATTAAAAGATATTTTGCAGAGGACGATTTTTCAAAATAGTAGCTAAGAGATGTTTGAAGCAAGTTAACAAAGCTATAAAAAAGATTGCTCAATTTCAGCACTGTTTGGTTTAATGCAAACTGAAACAAAAAAAAAATTATTCATCAAATTTTAAATTGTGAATTTTAGTGCCACGTCTTTGTTCATCTGTTATCAGTGAATAACGCCGTTTATGAATTGCAAATGAGATTATGTAATTTATGCAAATATCGTTGAACTACTACTTCATTTTCTTGTTTCTACGGACGTTACCGTACTACCTGATATCTGATGCATATATTTTAGCTCTGTTCATGTCCATAGCAATTGTTAAAAGTTGAATGATGGGCAAAACTCTGATTTGCACGCCTTAACGCATTGGTTAATCAATGTCATGAATAGTTCGAGAATTGTAATTATCATTCCACATTATCAAGACTATGGAGAAAATACACAAATAGTAGGAAATGAATAATTGGGCAAACTGCCAAGAACAAACCACCATGAATCATGGAATTTTCGAAAACTCAACTTTATCTCATGTAGCCCGTGATAGCCTCAATTGACCTTTCAACAGATCAAAGTTATACAGTAGGACAATGAGTCGAAGGATTGTCCAGCTAAGCTTTCTTTCCACCATATGGGATTTGGGAGACGAAGACCCATGACAGTACCACTTCTCCCTGCATACCACAGCAGTCAAGGTACATTGTTGCTATACCACCACCAATTGAAGGTTGGTAGTATGGAGTGAGAAATTTCAATTGCATCAAGCAGATAGTAGGCTAAGAATACTCTGCTAGTACCATGAAGTGATGAATAGTCTGGAAAAAGTGTGTATGCATGTCATCCACCAACAATTGATTTATGGATTAAGGTTACATATGCGCTGACGTTATTGGTTAAGCATTATTAACTGATTTATATAAATAAATTAATTAAGGTTATCTCTGTTAAAAAATTATTCATCAGAAAGTTTACACATAAATTATCATGCAAGTTTTTTTGTTTTCTTAGAAAACAAGTTTTAGCGTATCTTATTAATTAAGTAAACATATTGTTTTATAGTTGAAAGTTTAATTCTCCCTTTCTTGCTCTCTTCATATCTGCAAATTGTTTTGTGTTATTGTTACAAATTGTTATAAAATAAAAAATATTTTTATAAATTGTATTATAAATGCTTAGTTTTAATTAAAATTAAATTTTAATGGTATTATAGTGCATAAATGGCTAGGCAAAATGCATTTTGCTACTTAAATTGGATCAAAATAAATTTAGATTTTAAATTAATACAGTTTGAATACAATATATAAACAAATGTTTTATGTACACTGGATACCATCATTGGACGCTAACATATTTATAGTATTTTATTTTAGCAAGTTATTACGTGAGCATTTGCTACCTGGTGTAAGTAGGACTTTCCAGTAGTGTGTGACATGTTCGCCTACCAGTAATTGCTTGTTAAGACCTCTCAGTTATAACTTGCATTTTGTGTACCTACATGAACAATTACACAGCAAGAAAAACATGAATAGTTTATCTAGATTTTTTTCTTTTTTTATTATTTTGTTACGCCCTTATTTTCATTAAACACCCATCAAATGTACTGAAACTACTATCATCCGCTCCTAATCAGTGCCTCCTAGGAGGAACCCACTTTGACAAACCGTGACTTGATCTGACTGAGGATTTGAGATTTATGCTAGCTAATGCCGCTTTATATCAAAATGCTAGTAAAAAAATAAATACTGTAATGATAACCAAAAAAGTATAATAGATCTACTGTAATTCATGAATCTATGGTAGTCTTTCAAATTTGATAGTTCTCAAATTGAAATATGATTTTGAAATAAATAAATTATGGCACGCTGTTTCTAGCGAAAGAAAGGAAATAAAGAAATAAGCAGAATAAATATAAAGAAAAAATGAATTGATGAAAATATTAATCGATTAGATCACAAAACTGTATAAAAGTGGAAAATTTTTTGGGTACTTACGTATTAACGCGACCTTGGCTACAGTTGCGCCAATAAAGAGCAATCTTGTTGTTCGCACGCGCACGCAGTTATCTTTTGAACGCCAACCGCAGCTGCAGATTTGGCGGTTTTAAATGGGATTCTGCTTCCCTCAAACCAGTTGTCTTTTCCAAGTCTTCACATGATAAGCATACTGACTGAAATTGCATTTCCAAAACTTACGTTTACCAAAATAAAGTTTCATGTCATGGGAATTGGGTCATTTTCGTTTTTTTGGTAAAATATTTCGCTCCTGAAAAAATAAAATTGCATCTTGTTCTGTTTCTGGCAAATCCCAAATACGCATTTTCGTAGCACTAAAAAATGGCGTCAAAAATCAGCAAATCTGTAGCTGTTAGATTGGCGACACTTAAAACCCGCCAAATCTGTAACTGTTAGATTGGCGACACTTAAAAAACGCCTAATCTGTAGCCAAGGTAGCGTTAATACGTAAGTACCATTTTTTGAATAACTACCATTGTAAACAAAGGGAAAAAAACTGGAAAGAAAGTTGGGATTCCCCATTGTTTACGAGACTTTAAATTAAGTATAGTTGAAATCTTATAATGCGCATCCTCAGGCATGTCCAATATCCAAGGAAAAAAATCTCGTATCCGGGTAAACTGCAATCAAACATTGCGCTTTTTAAAACCAAACACTCTAAATTAATCAACGGATTGTAAAAGTTTCATTGTTAAGATTGTACATTTTTTTTAATAGTTTTGCGGACTTTCAATGGAAACCACACGACACTTGGCATTTACACTTGGAAAATCTATTTACAAGTTCTTTGAAAAAGTTTATCCATTGTGTATTTGAATTTCACCATGAAAGGCATCAGTGAACACGCACTGCTGAATACGAAGCACTCAATTAAAATAATGAAGGAAAAAAAGTAGTTTCCCACGCTTATTCATAATCATGTTTGAACTGTAACATTTTGGAGATCGAATAATGTAAGTTGCAAATTTTTCTATAAAGTTATTGTTAATTAAGAATGTCATTTATCTTTCCAAAAAACCCTCAATTTGGACTTTTGTCATCTAGAGATCTGCATTAACTAAATACTACTAAGTATATTATCCAATTTTAATGTCTCATGTGGTTTTATAAATGATCATTACAATACTAGATAAATTGGTACTTATGTATTAACGATACCTTGGCGACAGTTGCGCCAACCGCAGCTACAGATTTGGCGGTTTTTAAGTGGCGCCAATCTACACTTAAAATTTTTGTTCCAAATAATAAAATAAATAAAACACTTCATTTAAAATCAAAACGCTTTCAAAATTCGACGTCAACTCCTCGCACCAGCAGTATGTGAATCTCAAAGCTGTACAAAATGGAATTCTGCTTTCCTCAAACCAGTTGTCTTTTCTAAGTCCCACACGATAAGCACACTGACTGAAATTGCATTTCCAAAACTTACGTTCACCAAAATAAAGTTTCATGTCATGGGAATTGGGACATTTTCGTTGTTTAGGTAAAATATTTCGCTCCCGAAAAAATAAAATTGCATCTTGTTCTGTTTCTGGCAAATCCCAAATACGCATTTTCGTAGCACTACAAAATGGCGTCAAAACTCAGCAAATCTGCAGCTATTAGATTGGCGCCACTTAAAAACCGCCAAGTCTGTCGCCAAGGTATCGTTAATACGTAAGTACCGATAAATTTTATTTGTATTGTAGAATTCACATGGTTTTGAAAGCATGTGAATAAGTTTACGCTATTATAAACAAATCCAAACTTTGAAAGAAATTAAGCAGCAAAATTCATTTAAATGTGCAAATTAAGAGAAGGAGGAAAGGAACAGTGACGTTCTTTGTTTTTTTAGTCATTACGCCGACAAAAATTAAAATATAAGCATTAAAATAAGTTAAAAAATAAAAAGAGAAAAATAATTTTCCCATGAAAACACGTGCAATACAAAACAACTTTCAGCTCATTTGCACATTCCAAAAAGGTTAACTTTCCCACTATTGATAGGGATATTCGATGCAATAAAAGTGTCCGATAACACATTTGTGTGTTAGTGACTGTATGTTTAAACATTGTATGTAAATTGCTTATCTTGTTGCAAATTTTACAAATTCTTGATTTTGATTTAAAAATGTTAACAAAACAGGTAAATCCAAGGACGCGTATACTTGAAATCTACAGACTATATTGTACCTAGGCCGTAGGACAAAAAAATCGTATGTATGATAGTAATTAAAGAATTTAATGCGTGATATAACATTAATTTAGTGAGCGTTTTAGAATTTAGTTAAGTTTTTGTAGTAATTAAACACAAAAGTGATTAATCAAATGGTTTTTAGTTATCATTTTTTATAATGGTAATATTTATCATTTTTATATCTATGCCCAAAGATGTATTTTTATAAATTTTATGTTGATCCAAACAGACTTACACGCTTTAGCCTAGTAACAAACTACATCTACTTTATTTAGAGCAATTTTAAAATGGAACAAATTTGTTTGCAATAAATATCAGAAATAAAATTACTTAGAAATCCTGCGTCTAAGCTACCATGTCTTGATATTCTGATAATCTATTTTGCAATAAATTAGAAAATACTGAATGAAAATTCTTATATTTAAATACATAAATGTTTAAACTAAAGTTAAATCGGTTTCCAGGATTTAATATTCCATCACAATCGGAAATATTGTTTTGAAATTAGAATCTGAAAATCCTTTTTTTTTTTTTATACAAAATACCTCGGTTCTTAATAGTGTTGCTTATAAATAATCCAAATCATAATGTTTTAAAAATAGCTTCTAAGCAGTTAACCTCTTGATAGCTTACTCTGTTTTAAAAGAAGTTTTTAAAAACATTATACAAAATATATTTGTTACTAAGATTAAAAAATTATAAGAAAGCTGTATTATACATGAAACAAATATTCTTAATTTTATATGTTACAGGGATCAACTTAATACTAATTCAAAATTTAATCACACGTAAAGTGTTATCTTTTATATGCAATAACAGGTGTATGAAAACAATTGCTTAATATGCTGCAATTGCCCTGAATATAAAGCATTTTAAACCATTGATGTTAAAGAAAATAAGACTTCAGAAAATTAATCCCGAAATAAGTCTTTTATATTTATCTTTTCATTATTAGCAAGGATTAAGATTAATTATTTCTAGTGGCTTTGTTCCAGTTTACATTATACGCTTTAGAAACATCAACATCTTTTCGAGGCGATTATTATTCAACTAAGGATATTATTATTCAAGAAAGAACAGAAAAACATTGCGCTATGAGAAGATACGAATTGGCGTATTCTGGTTTAAAAAACAAAACTGGAAGATTTGAAACAAAGTTGCATTGAAATTTAAACTCAAACAAAATAAATGAATGCTGATTGTTACAAATCTGTGTTATGAAATCGAAGGTAGTATTAACTTACATCAGGTACAAACTAATATATTTACTACGAAATACATTCCAAAAACCTTTTTTTCCCATTTGTAGAAAACTTGCTTGTATTAATTCCATTTTTTTTTTTTTAAATGAACTCCTATTAGAATTATATATAACTGAAAATATGTTATTGAATCAAATTTCAGTTCTTACCAATAAAGCCTTCACTTTTTAATCAACAATTTTAAACCTAGAATAATATAAATGAGAACTCACCCAAACACAGCTTGCTAAGACCGGGTATTTCATATCCGATGTTCCGACTTGTCCCAGATATCAAGCATTCTACCTCAGGGAAGAAATGAAATGAACGTCACCAAACAGTGATATTTTTTTTTTGTCGCTCTCCAAGGTCATGACGTCGGGTCTGACGTAGAAGGAACTACCTGATTGTCAATTTCCACGTGCTGCACCTAATTATAAACTGTCAACAGAAGGCTCTTGTTTATTTCGCTTTGAGCTTTAATGCTAATTATTTATAATAATTCGTTACCGAGCTCTACTATTTTTATTTGTTAGAGAATACGAAATGTTCTTTGAATCCAAACCTGTTTTCTCTAAGTTCAATTGCTAATGTAAATTTTTGTTAATAAACCTCTATTCTGTAATGTCGTTTAAAACAAAACAAACTAAGGTCATTGATGTTGTCCCAGTTGCTACTTGCTCATTTGTTTTTGTATTGTTGTGCTATATAACTATTACGCAGTTTTATACTAGTTAGGATACTTAGCCAAATTATTTCATCGGGTTTTTTTTTTTTTTTTTTTTTTTTTATTTATTTATTTATTTATTTATTTCCAATGGCAGATTATGAACAGTTACAACAGAAAAAGAACAACCAAAAAAAAAAAAAAACGTACAACATACTCAACAACAAAATAATACAACAAAACATGCTGAAACAGAGTTTATTAATCTAACAATAATGCCAAGTCGCAGATCTTTTAGCTACTAAAAAGTGTTACCAGGTGCACCACGGAGAGGTAGATCTTCTGCGCACCCTTATTTCATCGTTGTGTAGTTAAAAACTTGTACTGATAACGTTGTAGATGTTTGAAAGATTCTGAGAATTCTTATAAAAGTCAAGTTTGCGGGCTACATTAAAAACCATTTGAAAATTAATCCCCGTCTATATAATCCTATATATTCCAATATGAAAAGTAAGTACAAAATTGGATATGGTCTTATATGGGATATGGTCTTATCTTATCTTCTATAGTCTATTTTTCTTAAGTATTTGTATACATGATTTTATTTTAGTAGCAGCCAAGTGTAAATATGATTAGGCAAATGATTTTTATTTTTAAATTAGTCAGCGTTCACGATTGTAAAAATTAGTTCACAAATACATGGCGACCCAAATACTCTGCCACATCTTAATTCGTTATCTGTAAACGATCCTAACTACTTTATTAAGCCTCTTTTAAAATTGAATATATTATTCCGAAATCCCATATGAATACGTTATGAATTCTTGCAAAAAACTTTCGTCGTTAGCTGATATTTTGATAACTAACAGAATTGACTTTGAATTCAACTAACACACTAAATTCTCACCAAATACCAGTTTACATTATTTTTTTAAAAGATTTAAATATTTTTTTATTAATATAGTAATTTTTATAAATGTTTATATTTTTATTAAATTAATGTTTGGTATTTGAGAATCCATGCTTTTAATTTTGTATCAAAAATCTTAAAATTTAACTCTCTTAATGATTTATTGGAATGAATTTTTTAAAAAAAATGGCATATAGTAAGGAGCCACTAAAACAATAGCCCGCTGTCCATTCATCTCTGCTCAATAGTGACACTAGCTTTTAATGTTGAATCTGCTAATTTGGTGAGGTCTGTTAAATAAACGCATTTGCAATAAGGGAAAAGATATAAAATCGAGCATAACGTCATTATGTATAAAATTATTCAATTGGTTTAAGGCAGGGATTCCCAACCCTATCCTCGCGGATACCACAGCGCCAACCCACGATTTTGCGTGTGCCCATTGTTGTGCGATGGGGATTTAAGGTTCTAATAAAATGTTATGTAAAATTTTTATAGTGAATAATTAATTAGAGAAATATAAACGTGTTTGTTTGAAAAAAAAATATTCGTTTACATTCATATGTTTATAATTTTAACTCTCCTTGTTAGATGTCCAAGTATGGTTCCAGTCAGTTTGTTCCGGCTATTTGTAAAAATGTTTAAAAATGTCAAATATACACGCATTAAAAATTTTATTATTTAATGCCTCTCTGTACTTCTGGAGTACAAGGAGGCATTCTCTCTGTTCGTGGGCATTGCCACTGTAGGAAGCATTGTCACGTATGTCACTGTTCGTAGATGGCAAAATACGCTGAGCATAACTGTTTATTCAGCATTATAGTGCCATCTAGGAAAATTCCCCGGTCAAAGGATATTTTCTTAAATGCCATGTTATATTTATTGCTAGTTGTATACTCATATTTTTAGTATATGTCTCTTATTTTATTGTTCGTATTTTCCACTTCAAAGTTTTCATATACAATGAAATTTGTGAATAGTTGTTATTTTAATTCCAAAGGAAGTATTCAAATAAAATAACAAAGAACTATAATTTTATTGACTGGGATTAATCATATCGTTTCGACAATTTTAAAGATACTACTGTGCCTAAAAAGTAAGACCAATTTTTTTCCAAAAACTCTTTATTTATTCTTCCAAATTTATTTCATCGCCTTCAAAGTAATCCCCTCCGGACACAATGCACTTATGCCAACTTTTTTTTCAAATCCTCAATGCATGCTACAAAGTCATCGGCAGGGATGGCCTTCAAAGCTCGTGGCGATTCACGTTGAATCTCTTCAATCGATTCAAAATGGTGACCCCGGAGTGGTCTTTTGAGTTTAGGGAATAGCCAGAAGTCACACGGTGGGAATACGGTGGTTGTGGAACGATATGGGTTTCATTATTGGTGAAAAAGTCACGGAGAATCAGTGCAGAATGAACTGGCGCATTCAGTGTTTTCGGAACTAATCAACATTTGACTCCCGAAATGGAATTGGCCGATCCTTTTGAAAATTCAACACCAACAAGGTCTCTAATTGTAAATCGACGGTTAGCAGCCACCAAATCTTTAATTTTTTGGACGTGAGCTTTGTCGGTTGAGGCTGATGGTCGACCAGAGGGCTCTTCTTTAACGCGTTCTCTGCCTTCTTTGATCTGTTTATACTGCTTGTAAACATTTCTTTTCGATATAGGAATGCTCACAGAATGCCTTCTGCAACATTTTATATGTTTCCGCAAACAAAATTTAATGCAAGTTCTTTGCTCAATTAATTCAGACACCTCAAAAATCACCGAAATCAGTGTTAGCGTCTCACAAAGCCCAGCGTAACTCAAACATTAATGAATATTTTGACATCAAATTTCACACATATGTCAAGGTCAGTGCCAGCAACCTAAAAGAAGAGAAAAAAAAGAGAGAAAAAATTATAATTCCGTAAACCCCGGGAAATTTAAATTGAAAATTGTTCTTACTTTTTGGACACAGTAGTAAATGGGTTGTTTGTTGTGCTGCAGTAGCGTTGCAGTGTCTAATGTTGAACACTTTAAGGCGATTCATGCCACTTTCAATGTGACCTATGCATTTAAATCTGAGATTAAAAAAAGTAAATAAATCATCTAAAATCTAACCTGTCTACCCAAAAGTCAGTTTTCAATAAACCTGTGATAAAATGTAAAAGTGCCACTAAAAAATGATAAATGTGATTATGCATTCTATCTTGTCCTTGATACGTATGAATAATGTAATGCATCTGAATTTTCATAGCATGCAGTTTTCATAATAAAACTTTGAATATCTTTTGAAATTTTCATAAATTAAGTGTATTCGATTTATTTAATGCTGTATTTATGTTATTCTTTAAAAATAAAATTAACTAACGAATTTTGTCTTTTGGCCTTGACAATTATCGCGTTATTGGAGTTCAAGTTTTTATTTTTATTTTTTTTTTTTTTTATTATTTTTTTTTTTTTATGAGGATTAGTGACATTTATCTCCTAATCGTGATAGGAGACTTGGAACATGACCTCGAAATGTAACCTTTATCGGGCCCCAATAACCGGTAGAAAATGACGATATTCTTGTCCTATACTTAGTTATTGCCCAATATCGGGATATAATTTATCATTTTTCAATCACCTTTTTTTCTTCACTATTTACATTTTTTAATTACTCTCTCACTTCACTGTCTCACCTGCACATATAAAATGATATCCTGCTACAAAAAAAAAATTGTATTTCACAAGAAGCATATAGTTGATTTTGAAATTTATTTTAAGAATGTTTACTTAACTTCAATCACTTCATTGACTTTTATTTTGGGATTCAGTTTGCTTAACATTTCAAAATGGTCTAGGGTGAAAATATTTAACGAAATTTATGAATAATTCAGATAAATCTTGAGACGTATGTTCATATTTTAAATAGTTTTATTCATGTCAGTTTTCTGCATTTTTCTGCATATATATACACGTATTCGGGCAAATTATAAAATTGCAGTTGCTAATCAATAAACTGTGCTATGGATGTTTGTAGTAATTCGGAATCCACTTTAAACCGTAGGTCTCGGTCTAATATGGCTGCAGATCGCTGGACTAACAACCCTAACCATAAAAAGAAAATATCTCCTTTCTCTAAATCTGCCAGTATGCAGATGGCTTTGCCCCCCATGGGGCTGTTGCCCCAATGAAGAAGAAGAATCAATAAACTATTTAATGTTATGTCTTTTAATGATAAAATTACATTTAGAAGTAGAGAACATGAAATAATCATACACACCTATTCTAATTTGATAAAGAAAACTGATTGCGGATGCATAAAAATATTTTTCTTCTCGTACAGGACTTATAAAATAATATGCTGAGAATTTAATGAAATGTTGACAAAAACAAATGAACACAGTTTTTTAACTCATTCCAACAATATAATGGGCAATTATTTAGTATTCCCATCTTTTAAATGAGTGTGAAGTTAAACTAAAAATGAATATCTGCTTAAAAAAAAAAATAAACAAGGTTTCGAAAAATTAATGGGATTTTTTTTTTCATTGTACTATGTGTCGCTTAATTATGTAGTTACCCATTTTCAATGTACAGACTTACTAGTTTATCGAAGTATTTAGATAATTAACACACAATGAAAAATTTCCAGTTGCTCATTCTGTACACTCTAGCATTATATATAATTATTTTAATAGCGCTTTCAAAGTCCTTCATTTTCAACATTAGGTCACGCATTATGTTACAGGAATGATTTATCTTATTTCATTGTTTGTAGACAATTGCCGCCTATTCCATTTTGTTGTTTAACAGTGCACACGAAGAGAGTTATGGGATTTTCCTTATTTAATGCTTTGATGTAAAGATAAAATATTTCTAAACAGTTACATTTTCTCAACTAATTTAGTAAATTTTTTCTCATTTTCATAGTATTTGATTTTAGATAAAATATTTTGACTATTTAGTACAATTTTTATACAATGTCAATGAGCATAATTATACAACCATGAAGCTAAAATTGTGTGATTGTTTTCACAGTCAATTATAAGAATACTCTAAAACAGGGGTCTCCAAACTACGGCCCGCGGGCTAAATCCGGCCCGCGACTGCGAATAGTTTATTTTTTGCTGTAATAAGTTGGATAAAAAAACACAGAATGATAATAACTCGGTTTTATTGACTTGCTAGGTACAGCTTAAGGACAAGCATAATACGCAGAAAATTTAACTTAAGCATAACTAGCAAATAATTGAAATGAATCCCACTAACATTGTAAACTGGTGAACATCCCGCGGTTACACTCGGTAGTTATGTTGGGGTAAAGAGTATCGATATGTATGTATACCGATGTTTGGAATGTATATATCCTGAATCAAAGATATGATTTTTATCCTGAAAATCCCCCAGAAACGGAATAGTCTTGAAATTATAGATAACGGCAGAAAAATTAAAATGGTTTTGGCCCTTGGTACTTACTTGAGTAAACAGTATGGCCCTAAGGCCGAAAAGTTTAGAGATCCCTGCTCTAATTCAATCAATGAAGTGCCGAAAATTATAATTTCACGATTCAAGGTCTGCCTTACAGGCTCTTAACAAAGGTTTCACATGTATAATCTTGAGCATTATGTCTCTTTTAGAGCAAATCCACTGCTTGCACAGAATGTGTATCCTGCAATGGATCCCCGCTCATGTGGATTTGGAATTTAATGAAATTGCAGATTCTTTGGCAAAGAATGCCAGAAGTCTGGACCAGACTGTCCTTCCTACTTCCCTTGTAGATGCAAATGCCTTGACAAAATCTAAACTTATCATTCCTTCTAATATTAAAATTAAATGCCAAACAGAACTAAATGTCGACAGAAAAACAGCTACTACTCTCACAAGATTAAGAATGAAGCACCACAAAAATATGAAAAATCCTGCTGATGGCGTTAAGACATGCCAAAAATGTGGCAATTGCCCTGATGTCGAGCTCATTCTTCATCATGTCTTTGATTGTCCAGCTGTTGCACCCGCCATGCATTGTCTGGCCCATCCCTCGGAAGAGGATTTATATTCCTAGCTAGCAATCAACATAGCCAATATTATTCGGGAGCACCACCATATTTGATTTTCTTGTACTCTTTAGGGGATACGACAACAACAACTATATATATACATATTTATATATTAATTACACATATATAAAAAAAAAAATTTCAAGAAAATTTTAAAATATTTCCGCTTGAAATTTGCTGTTATAAAATAACTGGAAATGAAAAATATTTTATAATTTCCTTAATTCTATAAAGTTAATTAGTTAATCGCCTGACATTGTGCACATAGTTAGCTATAACATTTGAAAAATTATGTAAAGTTCCGATGACTAAACGTTATTTTCCTTTATTTCTTACCATTTACTACAATCATGAAATCCAACTATCAAATCTGAAACACAACTATTATTTATTTTGTATTCTTTGAATGTTTTAAGAGAAGTTTACGCAAATATATTTTTTTCGAATTTGCAATATAATCACGACGATCTGATAAGATAGCGAGTGATTCACCAAAACAATTGTGTTTTCCACTCCGGATGCTCCATTCAATTTCCCCGATTCTTCTCGTCAAACAATTAAAGGTTTTTACCTTCCAGTACAGTACATTTTCAAGATGTTTACGAGTGAAGGAAAAAAAATTAATAATATTACACAATCATGTGGAGGAAATGAAGTGTAGTTTCTGCTTAAAAAATTGTTAAAAATAGACTTTTTTTTTTATTGTTGCAATAATTGCAATAATTTCCATAAATCCATCATTCAGCGAAAAATTCTATTTAAACAAAACAAAACTTACAAAATTACAAAATTATTTTATTAATTATTTTCTTACAAAATTTCTTTTACTATATATCTGCAGGATTTAGAAAATTTCATACAAGAAACAATGTCGATTCATTTTGTCCGGGATATAGCCCCCGACAGATAGGTTTATGGTAATGGGTTGGCAATTGGTTTAAGTACTATTACTTTTCGGCCTATATTAGACCTACAATGGTTTCAAGAAGAGGACCACTTTCAGGTTCATGGGAACACTTTCATTTTTATTTATAAGCACAAAACACTATATGTATATGTAAATAACCAATAACCAATCATCGATCACCAGTCATGATGGAACAACTCATGGTGTAGTCCATATTCAATATATATTTATTTCGATCTGAAGGTCGCACAGACATTCGCTAATTTTATAAGTCTCATTATACATGATAGCGAATACCTGCTATCAGATTTGAGTGACATGTTGCTCTCATTAGTACAAAATACTAATTGCATGTAATATAACTACCCACAATACTGCTTGCCTGATGTCAAACTTGAGTGATGGGTTATTATATACTTGAGGAAGAATCTACATTCCTCTCTCCTGGGAATGAAATGCCAAAACTCTTTCCGAGAGAAAAAGATGCTACAATACCTTGCATACACTGAAAAACACTAAAATTGTTTTGATATGAAATATTAAAATTTTTTTATTTCAAAAAAGCACAATAATTCACATATTACAAGACCATACTTATTGAATATAGTTCAATTTTGTAATAATAACTAATTATTTATATGTAGAGGACATTTAAGCCTTAACCAATGCTTGTAGCTGTAGATTAAGGTTGCTACTCTCGGTTTATCAGAAGAAATTTGAGATGTGATCTATTAATGTTTTCGGTATATTTACCTTATTCCCATTTTATCTTGGAGAACATTTTTTCCTTGAATTAAGTAGTTCTGTGAGTTCGCTCAATTACTGCGTAACTAATTGCGATGCAATTCAAATTTGTCCAAATGTAAGCCCATCTAATTCATCTTCGTAATAATAAATCGATATTGACCTTATAAAAAGGTTTTAAATTGCGTTTAATTTCTGTTGTATGTTGCATACATGTTTTTTCATTGATGAAAATTATTAACGATAATCTTTGGTTGGGAAACCTGGCAAGTTTTTACAGCGTGTTTCGTCTTGAGCTGTTCAACTTATTGAAATAGTTCTTGATCTAAAATTTTTTGAGACTCCCTGGCTTATTTTATTCATTACAAATTGTAAACCAATATTACATTTTACATTAACTAACGAATCACGCGAATGTTTTATTTATGATATCTGACCTTCCGCATTCATATTAGCTCTTAATACTACGAAACAGTCACAGATTCTTCATTCAAGGTGCATTAGGATGAACTTGCACAACACAAGGTAAAATACATTTGTAATGTTGAATTGAAGGAAAACTGTAATTGAGGAATTTCAACCTTCAAGTCCTTTTCAATTCTGTGATCGCAATGCATTCTATTAAAAGAAACTCGATCAACGTCTTCTTGCAAACTATCTAGAATGCAGGTCATGAATGGAAAGCAATCTCATATATATTTTTTTAATGTTGAAAATTAAGATACATAGATGTGTTTCTACAAATGAATCTTTTTCAACGAGCTACATATCAATAGTACTTAAATTAAAATCAATTGACTTGTAAATATCTGGTGAAAAAGGCTTGCTTGCATTTAAAATCGTCGTTACTACGGCTGCTAATAATGTACCAACCATTTCAACTCTGAAATGACATTTGTTGCTCATACTTTAACTTGTGACCTTGAAGCTTCAATCAAAGTATGTTACATATAGAAATGTTTTCCCTATTTTTCATTCCTCTAAACTGATTTCTATTTAGAGTTGGAATTTCGTTTCCCAACAGAGTTTTCAATAAATCTCTGAATCTATGCAATTTAAAAGTTATGGGTATTTGTTAAAAATGAATTCTGTCTTACTTAAAGTGGACATTTTCATACAATATTATCACATGTCAGATCAAAAGTGTTTACTTAACGTCTCAAATTAATTTTTCAATTTTTTTGGTTTTTGTTTTCTTTTCAAATTATACATACAAACGATAAATTTGATATCACTCTGCATCAAGTCTTGAAGTCTCGATAATTCTACAATGAGAAACATAAATTTGCACTTTTAAATTTTGATTCCATATCATAGAATCAAAGACATAATCAAGTTGATCATCAATATTAACTCAATCGAGTTGATCATTAAGATTGACCCAATCAATTAATGATATTTCTCCAATAAACTTTTTTATTAATAGAATGGTAACATATATTCTTACACCCAATATTCAAAAATTGTTATCAATCAATAAAATCCATTCAGTTATTATACATATTTTATAAGCAAAGTTAATATTGATAATAGCTTTTAGAAACACGTCTAAATGGAAAATAAAGTAATAAATTGTCAATTTATGGCTTTAATAAATTTCTTCACAAAAAATAATAGATATTCTATGAGATTTTTCAATTGCTATGAATGAACCAGAACCAATGACTGCAATTCTGAAATTTAAAGCAATGTTGAGTAATACTACATTTCATTGCAATACACAAATGTAAAGGAAAAATTTTCAGATAAACACTTTCAGTTTATTATATAAGTTGATCCCAGTCGTAGCTCAGTGGTGGTGCACGCTAGCCATCGTTCAAATACACATTAGTTTGATTCTACTAGAAACGTGAGCTTCTACAGTCGTGCTTTGAAAAATGAATATAAACTGCAATAGTTGGACAGCGCGTCACAGGCTGGATGACAGTTTCCAAGTTTTCTGCAATATGTCAAGGTAGTTCTCGTTAAAAAACTTCAGGGAAACATTATATTTCCCTGCTTGTTTTTTGGAGGCTAAGATTGACAAGACGATGGGATGTTCACTATCTTGAAGTTCTCAATCACTTCATAGATTCGTAGGATAATCTCTGAGAACATGGATGTCTTGACAAAATAACAATTATAAACTGATACTTATCTATACTAGAAAAGATAAAACACTGCAAAAGAACAACTTATGAAGTCAGTCACTTGTTATTTCATAGAATTATTAACTACATTTTGTTAAAGTATAAAATTAAAACATGATTTAGAAAACTGCATGAATAAAAAAGTTTTAGAATAAAAAATTATACATACGATTCCGTTTTAATGAATTTAATCAATTATTTTAATGAACAGAATAAAAGAAAAAAATCTGAAAAATGCTTGGAAAATCAAGCTAAAAAGATATTAATGTCAGATAAATTTCATTCTGAAGCCTTGATAAAGGTCACAATTCGTAGAAGAATATGTCAAGATAGTTCTCGTAAAAAAACATTTCTTCCCTGCATTCTGGAAAACATTATATTCCCCCGGTTGTTTTTTGGAAACTAAGATTGACACAACGATGGGTTGTGCACTATCAAGAAGATCTCAATCACTTCATGGATTCGTAGGATAATCTCTGAGAACATGGGTGTCTTGACAAAATAACAATCATAAACTGATATTTATCTATACTTTTTTTTCTTCTTCTTCTGATGCAGCTGGCAAATAGACCGTGATATTTTTCATAAAGGCTGCACCGATGTTACTCACTTTGCATTACCCAAGGGGCGCGTGTAACTTGATGGTAAGCCACGGACGCGGAGTAACAATGCCCCCGTAACGCTCTACGATCCTATTAGGACCGGGACCTACGGCTTAAAGTGGATTCCGAACCACTACAACACCCATGGGCAAAGCCGGGATTTGACCCCTATACCTGTGGTACCGAACGCCAGAGCGCTAGCCATTCGGCCATCAGGCCCCTATTTATCTATACTAGATGAGATAAAACACTGCAAAAGAAGATTGATATATTTTTCCAATAGATATTTATTATAACTATCTTGAAGGAAAAAAATGTTAATATTTTTAATTTTTAGCATTAATATGGTTTCAAACTAAATAAATAATTCCGGTAATATTATGATAAAAATACAGAATACGTTTTTAAAAATACAATGCAGGAATTTAAATAATACACGTACTTAATAAAAGTAAAGTATGGTTAGTACATGTGGTAATAAGTCAGGATTTACTTCTCAAAGTTTCTTATAATTAAGTTGTCAATTATGTTATTGTTAAAGTATAAAATCCATCAAATGCGTATCATAAACCACATACTTATAACTATTAATATATATTGAAAAAACTTATGAAGTCAGTCACTTGTTATTTCATAGAATTATTAACTACATTTTGTTAAAGTATAAAATTAAAATATGATTTAGAAAACTGCATGAAGAAAAAAGTTTCAGAATAAAAAATTATACATACTATTCCGTTTTAATGAATTGAATCAATTATTTTAATGAGCAGAATGAAAGAAAAAATCTGAAAAATTCTTGGAAAGTCAAGCTTAAAAAGATATTAATGTCAAATAAATTTCATTCTGAAGCCTTGATAAAGGTTACAATTCGTAGAATTCCACATTAAAATTCAGCATTTGTGAACAAAAATTATTATAATATAATTGAGAAGAATATAATTGAGAAATCACTCCTGTTAGTTGTCGCATTTCAACGGTCAAGGATTTAAAAAAATTTATGAAAAACAAAATAGTATAAAAAAAGTGTTTTAAAAATAATGTTCTATACAATTTTGTTATTTTAGTAGTTTTTGTAGTAATAAATTTTTTTTTTACATTTTTATGCGTTAATAAATAAAATCATGTATACTGATCTGTGTTTTTATAAAAAAATTTTCAAATAAAGCAACATTAAGTGATACACTAATTATTTTTACAAATTAATTATTTTTAACTAAATAATTAATTAATTAAATTATTTATTTAAAATAATTATTAATAATTAGTTAATTTAATAATTAGTTAACTAATAATTAGCTAACCTGTTTAATAATTAGTTAACTAGATAATATGTATCATTATCAATTCAACTTCATCCGCTATCTCTCTAAATAGAGAGTTTTTGCATACCGTACGTTAGTTACCGTAGGACGTCCGTTAGCTTTTTCTCCCTAGCGCGCATGCTCAGTTTCCTATGAGCATGCGCACTAGGGAGAAAAAGCTAACGGACGTCCTACGGTAACTAACGTACGGTATGCAAAAACTCTCTAATATCTCAGTTATACACAAAACTTGTATACAATTTGAAAAAAAGTAGTACGGAGAAAATTATATTTCATAACATGTTATACGATAAATTACAAAATTATATCATCTTTTTAAAATGCTTAATTCAAGAAGATTTTAATTTTTTTTTCAAGAAGATTTTCAATTTTAAGAACTATTTCTAATAGGGTAAGCGTTTAAAAACATTTGTAACAGAATCATAAGTTGAAACTTCCAGACATTTGTCCTTGGTTTTAAATTAGTACAAATGCGTTCATTTGAAAGAATCTTTTTTTCACTTGCTTTTGCTTTCATTATCACATCTAAATAATCGTTTTCCGGGAAGCCATGTTGCAATTTGATTTAGTTTTCGGAACGGGAAATGTATGGGGATTTAATGATACATCCGAGAAAATTAAAAATTGGATACTTGTTTTTTACATTTACTTTAAATGGTCATTAGCCTCAAGATGAACAAAGCATTTTATAATTTCAATTATCAAAGAGTAATGTATAGTATTGCTTATGAATGAATATAGTTTGACAAGAACTTTAGCAATGAACAGAAAATATTTTTTAAAAAAAATCAAGTCAATTCCTGCTTTTTTTTCACTATATTGCTGAAAGTCCTTTATAAATAATTATTTAAGTTTATCTGGCGCCATCTATTGGTAGATATATGCAACTTAAATCTAAAAAAAACTAAAAATAATTAATTAAATTTAATTACTGAATTAATATTTGAAAAAACTGTATTAACATCGAGTGTCATCCGCTACAAGTTCAAAAAAATGCATTTGAACTTGAGTGGATGAATAAAAAGTATTTTATTAACGATTGAAAATTTGAACAAGGTATATATAGGGAGAGTGTGAGCTAATAGAAGAAATTGAAAAAAGAAAAATAAGGGCAGAATATACTTACCAGCGGGATATGAGATGATCAGAATAGCTACATTGTGATGAGCATTTCGCTCAAAAAACAAATGAGGCTGGTTGCCCAAATATTTGCCAAAATTATCGAAATTCATTGATTAAACGGAGACATTTACCATTTTAAAATAACGATTCTTTTTTTCTTTTTCATCTAATGATGTTTACCTGTGATATGATTTTACTTATCTTTCTAATGGTATTTGAAAACATCCTCAGAGCAATGCAAAATTTTTCTGATATATTTTTTCAA
>BPLQ01013869.1:1452431-1482806 GCA_021605075.1 Caerostris darwini | reverse complement strand
ATTAACAAAGAACATTATAAATTTTAACAAAGAATCTTCTCTCAGAGTGATGGGTTCCAGTTGTTGAGTAAGATGTCATGAAAGTTGGGGTTTTAATTTTTAAACCATTAAAGATATTATAATAAGGCTTCGCTAGAAGGAGGAATGTTTAAAAATTCTAACATAATAATAAATTTTAATCGAGGTGGAATAAATAAAGTTTAAAGGCGTACAAACCAAAATTCGTCTTTTTTTTTCAAAAAATCTAAAGTTATTACTAACATTGAAATGAACCCAATGGAAAAATAATGTTAGCATAGATGCAAATTTTCCTTTTATTTAAATGCTTCCTTATATTTAATTTTATTTATAAATTCAATATACATATATTTATTAATTATTTTTTCTCTTTCTAATGCAGCTGGAAAACACTTCGACAGCTTGGTCTTGGATGCCTTAAGACAAGCGCTGCACAGACGTTACTCCCTTTGCATTACCCAGGGGGCGCTTGTAACTTGAAGATAAGCCACGGACGCGGAGTAATAATGCCCCGAAACGCTCTACGATCCTATTAGACCGGGACCTACAGTTTATAGTAAATTCCGAACCACTACAAACATCCATGGCACCGCCGGGACTTAAACCCGAAACTTGTGGTAACGAGAGCCAGAGTGCTAGCCACTCGGCCACCAGGCCTCTTTTTAGGAATTGATCATTTTTAGCACTGTAAGTGTGGGAAATAGTGTTAATTATGATGAGCCCTAGTTATGCAACAATTATTTATTGAAGTTACATAGGAACAAACATCAAAGTTAATTACAAAAAAAATGAAAAGTGTTACATTAACTACAGCAGAGAGCTTAGATTCTTAGCCGTTACTGAAAAAGTTCGGTGTATTTATAGAGGAACTGCTGTAGCTATTGCCACATATACGAAATAATCGGTGGCAGTACTGGTTTCATTAAACTCTGGTAAAAAATTTTATGTTCGTTCTATTCTGCTATACAAAATGAGCGCAAATACGCCGAAAATTCATCGGAATGGGCTGTAAACATGTTCATTACAGTTGGCGATAATTTGACACGAAGTGTCGGCTACTAAAGAAGTAGCGCTTTATTATTCAATTCTTACTGTTAGTTCACACTCTCCTCCTACATACATATCTCGTTCAAATTTTCAATCGTCAATGAAATACTTTTTATTCATCCACTCAAGTTCAAATGAATTTTTTTGTAGTGGATGACACTTGATGTTTTTCCAAATATTAATTCATTAATTAAATTTAATTAATTAATTTTAGTTTTTTTAGATTTAAGTTGCATGTATCTAATAATAGATGGCGCTAGATGTAAGAGGAAAATTTCAACTTTATTTCTAAAGGACTTTTCTTTAAATTTTTTTTATATAACTTATTATTATTATTATAAATCGATTTCAGTTAAGTATAAATAAATACTCGTTTTATTTATTCAATGGATTTTCTATGATTACCATTTTTTTTTTTAAGGAAATGTTTGTTAAAACTAAAATATTTTGTTAAATAGCAATATTAAATTGAGGCAGCACAGGGTAAAAACATGCACTATTAAAAAACGTTTTGTGTGTGTATGGATGACATAAGATTATTTCTAAATAAATTCTACGTTAAAAAGTACAAGTGAGAAAATTAAAGGTGAACCTTTTGTTGTTTCCTATTAGGATTGATTGTAAAATGAATGTAGGGAGTTTTGTTCATAGAGGACAACCTGAAGAAAAACATCAATAAGATATATTTAATCAAAACATCACAGCACATATTACATATAAAATGCTTGTTCTTTCGCCATTTTCTTGAACACAAACGTGTCATCCATTTTCTTTTCTCGTCTCACTGTTGCCACTCCAGCACAGAGAAACTTAGCTCTCATTACAGCTACAGTTTGATCGTGCGCGCGACACTTTTAGCAACATTTTTTATCGATCTATCAATACAACATTTAAAAAAAATGTGGTTTTCATGTTTTTATAACAATTTCTAATATTTAAGTTACAACTCATGCTTTTTACTGACTGGATTTGAGAAGACTGAAAATATAAACATGAAGAATATTTTAAGGTATCGGAAAAATAATTTATGAAAATTAAAAGAGAGTAAAATAACTTGAGTGCGAAAATAAGCGGGAATTTTTCACATGGTGCAAAATTGATAATGTTTTATGTTTGAGATCGTGGTATTGTTATTATTCATGATTTCTGTACAACTCACGGATTATTTTTTAAAAAAATTCCTTTTTTTTTTTTCTTGTCAATATCTTTTTCTAAAATGTTATCAATGAATAGTGCACTAAATAGAAGACATTTTTTAATAATCTACACTTTATTATTTTCTCAATATCAAGCGACTCCAATGAAGTGTTTCTGGCAATATATCAATCAAGGTAAGAAATTATTGTTATATTTTTCTGTAGTGACATGAAAGTTTTCATAGTACTTAACAAGTCACATACATGCAACTGCTTTAAGATTTTCAATTGTAGTAAAACTTCAAGAAAGCATTTTTGTTTGTCTAGCGGGTTGCTTCTGAAGTTATGCATAAAATTTAAATTTAATAAACTAAAAATTGCTAGTGAAATATATCTACAGTTCTTAAGAAAATTGGCAAAAACAATAACAGAAGAGTTGGGATTTGGAGTCAAGAAATCTTTTCGCCAAAGTGCTCCAAGTAACGGGTTGTAATTGTTAGTGAAGTGAATTGCAAACAGCGCAAGAAAATGCACATTTGATACCACAAAAAAGTCGCCAAACCGCCTCTATTTTGCTATTTAGTCAGAGAATTTTTATAACATATTTAGGTTGAAATCTAGAGTACTGTACCACTGAAGAAGTCGCCAATCTTCCTCTAATTTCTTTAGGGTTGCAATATTCTAGAGGATTTCTTAACTTCTTCTTTTCCTGAACAATATACTGACTATTTATTTCTACTTTGATAATTATATGTGGAATTTTTTAGTTATAGTAAATATAGAACATAAATATGTATTCCTTTAAAAAATTATTAATTATTTTGAGATTGTTATTATAACGCATATTTACGGTATATGATACAGAAAATAAGCAATTTTTAGGATGCTACCACTCAAGAAAATACGAAACAAACAAGAAAAACGATTTTTTAATTCATTAATAATTTATTTATTATTAAATAATTATTTTCTTTTTAATACTGTTGAAATAAGTAAGGTTTTACAACAACTGTTATTTAAATTCGCGCAAAAAAAAATTTATTTTTTATTTTTAAAACGTTAGTTTACGGCGAAAACGGCGCCACTTAAAAACCGCCAGATCTGTAGCTAAGGTGGTGTTAATACGTAAGTACCATTGATTTTTACAGAAGCATTTCTTTTGGATTCCAGTTATAATTTTAAATAATTTTTCGTTTAACTCTTGCACTTAGGATTTGTTTCTTTCACGTCTGCTTTATTGTAAATCCCTGATTTCTGTTTCCCATTATTAAGTACCTACAAGAATGATGTAGAATAAAATTCTAGTAATTTTTATAAAGTTTTTAATCGATAAGATTTTTTTTGTAATATCTCTTTTTCTTTTTGGATTTATTATAAATTAAGTAATTTCAATATAAATCATTAAAAAAATTTTTCAAAATGTATTGTCTTATTGTCTTATTTAATAGATAAATTATAATGTCTTCCTAACACTTTAATTTTAAGTGTAGTTAAATAGTTTTTAGTGTGTTTAATTCTTAATGTAATTTAAATGTATCCATGTGTAGTTTTAAAATAAATAAAGAAATAAATACTGCACATAATTTTCCAAATTATGTAATATATTAAAATATACAAATATTCGGTACTTACGTATTAACGCCACCGCAGCAGAGGTTGCGCCAATAAAGAGCTGCCAATGCGCCAAAATAGAGACTGTTTTGAATCTATGTTAAACTCTATATCGGCCCATTTTCCACTGAAATCCGATTGACTACTTTGTTTTTAAATAAAATGTTTTGAATTTTGAAAGTGTTTTGATTTTAAATAAAGTGTTTTATATCTTTTATGATTTGTCACAAAAATTTTAAGTGTAGATTTTAAGTGTAGTATAAATTTTAATTAAGTAAAATTCTGTAGCTGCGGTGGCGTTAATACGTAACTACCCAACTAACTTTTTATTGGACATTGTGCTTTGTCCAGATATTTCAATTAAATGATATGCCCCAATTATGAATAATAAGCATGTTATTTGTAAAGTTTATTCTAATTGTGATAGCTTAACAAAGATAATCGTAATAAAGAAACAATTATCGTCTTATCTGAGTTTTTTTTTTTTTTTTTAATTTTTAGTTTCATAAATTTTAAACTAATTTCTCGCGATAAATTTCTTTTAAATGTTCTAGTCACATAATCCAATAGTTGTTTAAATAACATAATATATTTTTCAAACAGATGAACCATTAACAAAGGAACTGCAGCTAGTTGAGGTACCAGTAAGAACTGTAGTTGAAACTTGCCCTGCACATGTGCCAACCCCTGATACTGTGAGTGAAGTTTTCGTCACTGAAATAAGATAAAGATTAAAATTATTTTGATTTAACAATTTTTAATTGATAATCATTAAATCCAAGTACGAGCATCGTTAATTTTTGTCATCTCTTTACAAACCAAAATAATTTCTTAGAAATTTTTATTAAATACTAAATCATTTAAAGTAGTAAAATAAAGCTATTAAATTGTATTACTAAAAAAAGTTATTAAATTTTATTACTAAAACTCTTTTGCATTTTATATCAAATTATATGTTGTTAATTATGTGTTGTAATAACAAAACATATAGATCCAAAACTCTAGTTCTTTATTAAAATTCTATCAATTTATTCCATCTATCAATCAATAAATTGTATCACAAAATTTTATATTCATAAATAAAAGGAAAATTTTTAACTCCCGAGATATTAAAGTATTAAAATTTCATAAATTTTTATTTACTATTATTGCTATCCATTCATATATTGCTGTTGGAGTATACCTCAGTAAATAAAAAAAAAATAATAATAAATAAAAATAAAGAGGAATAATTACCAAAGTTGTTATACAATTCATCGAATGTGCAGGACATAGTACAATAGGGAACAATAGTTATATCCGACTGATATCTTTTACGACAATATGTATTTTTAAAAGCATGCAGATTCAATTGATTTATGTCAGAGTCAACAGAGCTTTTACGAAATCTACGGCTGTGACTTCGTTATAAATAGCATAAAATAAAAAATACAATATGTAGATCCAAGTTAATTGATAAATCCAATAAGAGTACTAGGACGCTACATGAGAAGACGCTACATGATGTTTGCAGGGGTTAGGAATCCACTTTAAGCCGTAGGTCCCAGTCTCCTTTGACTGTAAGAGCGTCACGGAGCAGAAGTCAGACTTCTGCTCCGTGACGGGTGCTCCATCAGAACAAAAGTTGCACTCCTACTCCCTCCTTCCATGAGGGCTACGACAACAATAAGAGTACTAGGACGCTACATGAGAGGATTTAGAAATAAAACTTGATATAATAGTTTTAGGGCCTAATGGCCGAGTGACTAGAGTTCTGGCGTTCGGTGCCACCAGGTTTGAGTCCCGGCGATGCCATGGATGTTAGTAGTGGTTCGAAATCCACTGTAAACAGTAGGTCCCGGTCTAGCATGACGGCAGAGCGTTGAGTGTATAGCTGGCAACTCTACCCCGTACAAGGAAAACATCTCCTGCCTAGAAATCTACCAGTAGAAGGACAGCATTGGAACACCATGGTGTTGTTGCGCCAATAAAGAAGATAATAGCTTTAGTTTGTGTGATTTCAATACTGATAGGTCTATGAACATGATTGTTGCAGAATATTTCCTGCATAGAAATATATCGATTGATAAGTTAACAGTTATGTAAGACAATAAATAGCAATGGAAAATTTTCTTATTATTATTGAATTGAATTTTCTTCGTAACGGAGGAATTTATTTTTTTTAAATTTGTGAATGTAAATTTTGTTAAAATTTGTCATGTTAGATATATCTCGCACAATATTTCAGAATTTCTGGGGATTTTTTAAAATTTAATTTAATCCTCTTAAAAATTAACAACTGAGACTTACCAAAATACCAAAATTATCCTCTAAATTAGTTAATAATGAAAAAAATATGCTTTAAAAATTTAAAGCAATTTTTTTTATATATTTAGTAATGATATTGTAAATTTTTTTTTCTTATTAAATTTTTGAATACTCTAATTAAAAGCATTAAAAGGCTAAAAGTGCTTTTTTCTTTTTATGCATGTATACAATACACATGTTATCCTCTTTTTTCATGACATTAAATTTCTTTTAGTCACAGGTAAATAAACCTCCTAAAACATCTACACAAGCACCGAAAGAGAAAAGATCTTATTCTACACCCCCTGCCGTTACAGAAAGTGAAATAAAACTCAAAGAAAAAAAAAGAAATGCGTCTTCACTGGACTTTAACTTCAATTGGAAATCTTCATCAGGCAACTGGACAACTTATGGCATATATGTGGAAATTCCTTTCTCAGATGTAATATTTATACAGATTTTAATAATTGAAATCACAATATTTGTCATTCTGTTGTTTGCAATACGTCATTATATTTCGGTAAGTATTTCATTTACAATAATGGAAAAAAAAAATTTTATTGATAAATTTTTTTAATGATAATTACGTTTTGTAAGAATACAATGAGCATACATAAAATGAAATAGCGTTTGTATTATAAAATTGTATAGACTTTGCGAAATTTTTAAATGTATTGAATTCTCGGCTTCTGCTTTTAGTATTGAAAACAAAATGCTATAAACTAGCGGCCATGACTAAATTTATATTACTGAAAGAAATCTGTAACTCAATTTAACACTCAGAATGGCACAGAAGTTGGTAGGATGAATAATAACGAGAAAGAAGATTTTACGAAAAAAAATATTTTTCCAATCCTCGATTCTTTTAAACTATGAACACTTTTTGATACTGTAAGACACATAATGAGCCTATCAATAAAATATAGAAAAGAAACTGAATAGAATCATTATCTTTTATTAAGATTTCCGAAACTCACTTCAGTGTGTCCATTGCCTTGTGAACCAAAAATTGTAACTTGCGTAAAGCATTCCTAACATCCAAAATTAATAACTCAAAAATGAATCAAGATTAAAATTGTGCTTTTAAGTGTGCAACTTGTGCAACCAATTTGTAACTGGGTGTGGTTGAATTGAGATATTTGAAGCACAGGTTTAAGAGCTCATAGGTTTATTTACACGCGTACAAACACCACACACATACAATTAGAGATATACAATATTTAACACGTTTAAAGACAGATAATTATTGATGCGTGGAAGGATTCCATTTCTAAGCTGAAAACCCGAAACTCGGCCACGCGCAGGTTGCTCGAAATATGCTTCCTCTCCGGGTGAGAGTCTGTAGGCCAATTAATGCACCTGGATGAGATAAATATATTTTCTCTTCTGATGAGAGACTACAAAGTAAACTTTTCTCAGAGGGAGCGCAAATTACGCTGTACTTCTGGGGTGAGAGTCTAGAGGCCTTCTAACCATTTTTCCTGAATGCGCCAGGAAGCGCTCTTGCCAGTGTCAGATAAGTGAATAGTTCTCTTGGACCAATTATAAATCGATTTATCTCAGTGTGGAAAGAACCCTCAAAAAAAGAACAATTAGATATTACTTTGTCAGTGCATCATTTTATTTAACACAATACTGCTCCTTGCTCTCACAAAAATAATCTGCGTGACAAATCAAGAAGTAGGTTTCTAAGAAAAAAGTTGAAGATCATTAAAAATAGACTAGAAAATAGAAAACTTTATGATACACGCGAAAGGACTTCTCAAGATTTTACTCAATTTTACAAAATCTATGGATATGACTTCATCGTAAATGGCATAAAAGGAAAAGTGCAATGTGTTGATATAAGTTAATAGCTGATATTCCACGTAAAAGTAATGGTATGCTATAGAACAGGGCTTAGAAATAAAACCTGCTACAATAGTTTTAGATTGTGATTTCAATGCTGATAAGTTTATGAAGATGATTGTGTAGAAAATTTCCTTTATAGGAATATATGGATTTGTAATTTAACAATTATATAAGATTTTAAGACAATAAATAGCAATTGAAAATTTTCATGTTATTGCTGAATTTAATTTTCTTGATAACGCAGGAATTCCGTTTTTAAAAAATTTTGTGAAATTTAATATTTTAAATTTGATAGAAATAGTCATGTTACATATATCTCATTATTGTTTAAAATTATTGCATTACATTATAACACACTCTCTTAATTAGAATGAAATTATTTTCTTTATCAAAGCAAATGAATTCATTAAGAAAAAGTATAAGTGAACTAATGGAAAGAGCACAGAACACTGTGTATGAAGTAAGTCGTGCTTTTTTTTTTATATTAACACTTCATTTCAAACATCTTAAAGACATATTCTTATATAGACACATGCCCTCAACATTTATACGATGGATTGTATTTTGAAAGAAATTAATGACTGTGATGCTCTATGTGAATATATACTTATTGAAATACTTTTTTGATGTTATTTTGAAATCCCCAGTTAAATAAAGTAAATGACATATCATTAACTTCTTTGTCGAGTACAAAATTCATTTTCTTTAAAATTAAATTGCATATTTGGCGTACACACAGCAAAAAATAATTTCTTTTCAGTCATTATTTAAGTTTGCTTACCTTAATCATAGAGTGCCGGGAAAGATGTTCTTTAATTTATAAATTATTTTTTGAGACTTTTTCATTTTTCCTAATAGAAAACTTTAAAACACGGGAAAGTATCCATATGGAACGTTCATTCAAATTGCAATTTAATAAATAAATAAAAAAAAAATGTCATACAGATTAGTTACTCCATTATAAAGGAGAAATTTTTCTCAAACTCAACATGTTAATTCAGATTCAAATGAATCAAGTTGATCTGAATGTGTAGTGGTGTGCCATATTGTTAGTCCCTTACAAATACACTCAAGAGCCAAAACATTACGACCACCCCTACATTTTGCACTGAACTCGCCTGGATGACGTGGAAGGCACGTGATCAGGGGGAAGTGGTATTTAATTGGTATTAAGTGCTGGTATTAATCCAAGCCAAGGCGGGTTGAAGCTGTGTTGCGCGCCAAAGGTGGGCCAAATCGTTATTGACAGGTGGTCATAATGTTTGGCTCTTGAGTGTAATTCTGTTAAAAGTCACTTTTTTTTAATAAAATACAACAATAACTACATCTTTTCATTTAATTTAAGTGTGACACATAGTGACTACACCTGTGCAGATATTGTTTCCGGAACTGTTGTATTCCAATTATAATTATTAATACAACTAATTCTATTGTATTCCAACACTGGATTAATAAATAGAATGTGTGCACGTGCATAGATTATGCGTATATATATATATATATATTCGAATTGAGTTTTTCCGACTAATCTTTAATTCGGGTATAAATTGTCTTTATTTTATAGTTTATTGTTAATTACATAATAATGTGTTATATCCGTTAATTAATATAATTTTATTAAATAATATCATTTTTAAGTGTAAAATTTATAAAAATTTTGTTGTTTTTCAGAATGAGAAAGATTTCAGATCTGTCACCAAAGAAGATTGGTGAAATATCTAGTTAGCTTAAGGCAAACCAAGGAAAATATTAATGAATAGATGTAAATATTATTATGAAATCAACAATAAGTAATTAAATAAAAACAATTCATAACTGAATTAAAGAGTAGTCAGAAAAACTCAATTAAAAAAAATACGCGTTAGTTATGCCAGTGTACACGTGTTATTCATTAATTCAGTGTTGCCAGTTCTTAAAACAATATTTGTGCAGCTCGTACCACACTTAAATTTAATGAAAAGATGTAGTTATTGTCCTCTTTTATTACAAATTAGTAATTTTTAACATAATTATTGGTATGGGTCTAATAATATGGTACATCACTGTACAGTATGATTTATTCGATTTATCCTTATAATTTCAGAGGGTTGAGAAAGCAGACAGTTGTTGTGACAGAGACAGTCTTCATGAAGAAAACGATTTATCAGATGTAAGTTAAATAATGTTAATTCATTCTCATATTATATACTTCATTTGCCTTTCAGATATTTCTCATTCGCTGGATCCTTTGATCGGATATTTTTTTTTTTTCGAGTAGTAACGTAACGTAACGGTAGGTGTTTAGTTGGAGTACCAGGGAATTTCCCGTACCTCCATATCAATAATTATTATTAAAAACAAATTTTAAATCCAAAAGATGAGCTAAAGAAAGAATATTAAACGAGCCCACGCTCGGAGAGAATTTACAGTAGTAAAAAGGTTAGTAAATATAAAATTTAAAATAATAGTTCACAAAAGTTTTTAAAAATAAGAACTGTGGCAATTAAAAGGAGTTAAAAAAATAACCGTTACGAAACCACGAAAACTTCTGGCTGGCTGAAGAGAAAAAGAAAAGGAAAGGGGAGGGCAGAGTTATAAACAAACCAAAACTATATCGTTTCGAAGTTCTGCGTTGGAGCGACCTTGAAAGAAAAGAGCGATTCTGAAGCTATCAAAATAAACTACAGTGATTCTAAACTAAAAAAGGGTTCTTCTTTTTGGAATCGGAGAATGAAGTACGCATCAAAACGAGAGAGTGAAATGTCTGGCACAGAGTTTTTTCACCCCGGGTCAAAGTGAATTCTTTTAGCCACGGGGAATGAACTGAAGTCTTGAAAGTAAATAGAACGCGGGCGTTTTTTCGAGTAGTATAAATTTTATTTAGTAGCTTGAGTCGTAAGACATAGTAAAAAATTAATTAAAAAATTATTGCAATCTTATCAGATTCAATATTTATGATTTTAAATTCAATATTGAGTCAAATAAAATATCAAGTAAAATATAGCCTTTAAGTGTACAGTAAAAGCGTGATTAAATTCAAAATTTCCATCATACATATAAAAGCCTTATTTTGATACAAATATCTTTTATGAAACTTACTATTTATACCTTGAGATTAAATTAAAGGCATTAAGTTCCAAAGTAAAAAAAAACAAAACATTAAAATAATTTGTAAGGCAATCTACTGTTAACTAAATGAAGTATATTTTGACTAGCATAATCTACAAGAGCAAATATGGAAAAATTTTTAATAAATCCCTTTTCAAATGCAGAAAAGGATTTCTAACTGTAAAGCATTGTTTTAGCAGCATTATGACTGGATGGCTTATGGTCTAGAGCGGTAATTGTAATGTAACTTTTGAATATACCAAAGTGTGCGAAAATGCTGCAATATTAGTTCTATTGTTTGAAAGCGAAATTGAGTAACTAAAAAGATTACCTCTATTTACAGCAAGAAAAGGATCCACAACAAGTGGTTATAGTAAGTTTATTACCAAATTTAATAAAAAATAGCATGAAGTTTACTGTTTCTTATAACAACAGAGCACTTTTTTTAGGATTGTTAAAATTTTTGATTAAATTTTTAAAAATGCAGCAATTTGTTCAGATACTTTTTCATAGTTTGGATTTGATTCCGATAGTTTTTCTTATATTTGCATATTTTAATATTTAAATGTCTTGGATTTAAAAAGTTTAATAATGTTAAAGTCAATTTATTAAAATTAAGAATATTTAGTTTGAAAATTTTTTGCCTAAATTGATGTTATTCATGATAAAAAAAGGTTTTGAATTAATCGTCTTTCAAATTTTTCCCTCCGTTGTATGCAATTTTATCTATAAATAAATCTGTAGTAATACATTTATATTAATGTCCGTAATAAAAGATTATGTAAATCTGTAGTTAAACATTTGTATTTTTTTTTAAATTTCTAACGCATATTATATAAAAAGAAGCTAATTTAAATATAAAATCATATTTTTTACATTCAATAGAAAGTTTTAATAAAAGAACACATTTAATTTATCTGTGTACTCTGTATGACTGATTATTGATTATATTAAAAATTCAAATTTTAAAATACTCTCTAGTATATTTGTAATATTTAAATATAATCAGAATTTTTTTTTTTTCTTTTCTTTTTCGCTGTTTAATTTACCTCTAGATTTTGAAACTTCAAATGTCTAATAAAAAAAACCTTGCAGAATAAAATATTTTCTTTTTTTCACATACGATCTAAATATTCACTGACACTTTAATTATTTCCTTTTTTCAGAAGGATCTGACCAAATTAACTTCAGCAACAATGGTTTTTTCCCATATACAAAAGGTATGCTAATTTTTCATTGTGACTCAATTAGTGATGATGAATGAAGTGGTATATGGGGATGTGAAGCAACAAGGACTATAATCCCCTAATCACTATATATATGAACAGTTAGTTTTTCCTTATTTTCAATATGTCACTCTCCACAACCGTGTTAGACCGGGACCTACGGTTTAAAGTGGATTCCGAACCACTACAAACATCCATGGCACCGCCGGGACTCGAACCCGAAACCTGTGGTACCGAGCGCCAGAGCGCTAGCCACTCGGCCATTCAGGCCCCCAAACTCAATTAGTCTTAATAATTTAAGAAAAGTTTTTTTTTTTAATTTATTTGGATTGTTACACAAAAATACTCACATCATTTACAATCTTTAAATAAATTTTGAATGCAATTAAAATTTAAAAGAATATAATTTACTGCAAAATTCAAATTTGTGAAGAATATTAATTTTTTGTCGAATTGGCGTACACTTCTCTTAACCCAGAGACATATTAATTTTCCTTTCCTGTTCTGAAATCAATCAAGAATTTGATAACATTAAAAATTGTCCGCTCACAGTCCAGTGCCGCACAATGCTGGCGGAACTACTCAACAGCGGCTGGGTTCTACATTTGCAGTGGGTTCGTAGTCATGTGGAAGTCCTTGGTAATGAGAGATCCGATGTCATGGGAAAGCGCAGAACTGAATACTCCTCGCAGGAGTTTCCACTGACACTCAGGACCGTTTGCAACCATATCACTGCAGCCATCGACAACTTCAGCAGTAAAAGCCCCAAGGACTTCAGCTGTAATAAAAGGTGAAAAAAAAATTCCTGTCGTACGCTTCCGTCTTACAAATGGCCATGATTATCTGCAGGCGCATCTCAACCGCATTGGTTTGGATGGGATCTACCCATTATGTCGGATTGCCAATATGCACGGCAATCACCTGAACAACTGCACTGAACTTATCGGTGTGCCTGATGGCATTACAGCACACTACTGGAAGGCTTGGCATCGTATAGCTGAACAACCACAGACGGCCGTAGGGTAAAAAAAACATTAAATATTGTTCAAATCTTTTGAAGCCCTAAAAAATTACGATGTGTTTTTTAAATCAAAATTATTCTGACTGGAAAAGGGAATATGTTGGTCAACTATTTACAACAATGAAAACAAAGAATTCGTCCTATGCCAGCATTGATATTATTTTATTCTGTATAATAGCACTACTTTGTATATATATTACAATCATTGGTTGATATTTAATATTTCACTAAAATTGTAATACGTAGAACATAGTTTTGTAGGACCTGGTTTCGCTCTAATTGGAATAAGTGTGGTCATTTGATAAAAAAAAGGCAATAATTTTACATTTTACTCAACAGACATTTGCAAGAAGGGCAATTTAATCAAATCCACAGAAAGTGATTAGAACTGGGAGCACTTTAATAAGATGAATCAAAAAGCATGAATTCGTACTGACCTGTGTAGCAAACTTTCCAATGATTGATCAATAAGCAAATATCTTTGGGCTACTTGTTATCCACTTTTACCCCATTCTTCACTTTTTTTAAACCTCCATTCTGAAAACGCGAAAATATAAAAAAAAATTAGCCTGCAGTGATTGTATGAGATATTTTCATTTATAATCTACCAACAATCATTATAAAAGAATTTTTCTAATTTTTAATAGCTTGTCGAATGACCATTCATGAAATATGTCCAACATTCAGTATTCCTTAGAAGTGGCGACAGAGTGATGGTAAACATCAAGAACAAAACTTAAAGTGAACATATCTCAAACTTCGGATAGTCGATGAAAATAACAAAAATATTTATGTAGGGTATGGCGTCGAGCGGAACTGACAAAACTTACAACATTAAATAGAGAAAAAATTATTTTATTTAATAACTTGATTATAGCACAGCCAGTTGTGTACAAATAAAGTACAATAATTATAAGCAAAATGCAATAATAAATACAAAAGACATTCACTATGACAGCATGATTATAACCAAGCCATATAATACAAAGTTTAATAAGATGAAAAGATGTAAGGAACTAAAAATGTCGTTATTTCAAAGAAACACCCTGCATATAATCTTATTAGCCAAAATGTTCAGAGCATAGCAATAATTTTTTTCTAATATATGTTAAAGTAACTATTGTACAAACATCTGATTGATATTTAAAATTAAATTTAATTTAAAGCCTGCTTTATATGCTTTGACTTGAAATTTAAGAAAAATGATACATTTTAGAGACATATTTTTGTACACAAAACTACAATGATCCATGGAATAAAAATGTATGAAAGGCTGCATTATTTTAAAATTAATATTAACTTTATTTTTTTTTTTTTTATAAGTTGGCAGATCAGATAAAAGAAACGAAACCTGAGGAAACAACGGAAAAATATTTGACGAAAGAATTTCTAGAGTTGGTAAGTTTCCGTCCTTTTTTCCCCCAATTTAATAGCATTAATTATAAATATATATATATATATAACTTATACCAAACTTTGATTGTTCCTGAGATCGACTTTCTGCATTAAAATTAATCGTGATTTTCGTTTTACATGAAATCAGATTTTCCGTTATTTTTTACAAAATATGGTTTTCTGCTATGATATCTCCAGGAGAATGGGGCATGGTTCGATATTTAACGTCGTACCGTCTTTCCCCTGAGCCTCTAGAGTTCACAGTCTGGCCAACTGTCTTGATTCTTGGGTTCTATAAGGGATCTTGTGTAATCACGGTTTCTTCATCAGGTCACAATGGAAACTGCGCCTAACGTTATCTCAACTTATCGTCCATGCAGTAAGTAGAAACGTGTAAATTCTGTTGTGTCCTGTTTAGCACTATTGTAAATTAATATTACAAAGGGAAGGATTTCATCCCAATTTTTCTGTTCAGTATCAACATATACGCACAACGTTAAAGTTTTGTTAAAGCGCTCCATCAATCAGATGGTTTAAGCTCGGTATTCTCGTCATACGATGGTCCATAATACACATTCCGACAAGCGCGGAAATTAGTCTGGATCCCGCGATCTGTGGTAATTACCTAAAAACTTGGCATGTAAGAATTTCTTCGAGCACGAATTTCCCCACTTCTTCCGCTTGCCAGAGGTCCACCTTTCTTTCTCCAATAACTACCATTAGTACGACATTTGACAGCCTCTAAAATTTTCGCCTTCCAACCCTTTCTTTCTTCATGTCTTCGATATGGTGGTGGAAATCGACTTTGGTGGAAATTTCCTTCGTTAGAAGTGTCTGGCAAACGTCTTTGACAACACTTTTCATTAGATGCGACAGTCATCATAGAATTAACTTTTTGATATAGTTCCAACAAACTCTAAATGTAGGATTCCGTACCTTCCCCGAACGTTGTGCTCTGTGCTTTTTCTGCCTTTCTCGTATACTTCTGATGATCGTTATAAATAGGCTTCTACAATGGATGCGAGATGATCTACGATTAAGGATCGAGCTACGATCTTAATAACCGGAGCCTTCATCAAACGTATCACAAAGAATTAGCGAAATAAAAGTTTAATATAGTTGTATTGATGAGAGTAAGGCACTTTTCACAATTCGTGGGACTCGACTTTTACATATATTCGAGGCCTGGAAGTCGCCAGATAGAAATTAAAATAATAATGAGCTTATGAAAAAAAAAAACTCAATTCTATGGATATACCTGATTTGAACATGAAAGTTCGTATATCCGATATTATTCATCGTTTCCATAAACTTCATGAAAAGAAATTGTCAGAAATATATATATATATGTATATATATATATAGTTGGATACCACAATCAAAATTTCTTCAATTACATTTACTTTTAAAATTTGATTAGATTAGTATTATAAAATTATTTCGGAGAAAAAAAAATTTATTTCATATTCAAATAATTCATGGTGCAATTTTATGTTGTAATTTGCAGACAAATTGCTGCATTCAGATATAATTTTTACGCATAAAATTATTTGCTTATAGACTATTTAAAGCTATTATCGAATCAAGAATCGTTTTCTTAATCATTGTATGCTTTTATGAGCAAATAAAATCATTATTATTATATTAGTAAACTTTTTGCATGCTGGCAGTGATTAAATTGCAACAGATTAAATTTTTGAAAGCAAAAAAAGTCAAAACACTATACACTGAAGCGACAAAAGTCATGGGATAGCAATATGCAAATTTTCAGATGGCAGTAGTATCGCGTAGAACAGGTATAAATGCGCAGTGCTTTCGCAGAGCTTTCATTTCTGTTCAAGTTATTCATGTGAAGAGGTTTTGACGTGATGATGACCGCACGACGGGAATTAACAGACTTTGAACGCGGAATGTTAGTTGGAGCTAGACGCATGGGTCATGCCATTTCGGAAATCGTTAGGGAATTCAACATTCCCAGATCCACTGTGTCAAGAGTGTGCCGAGAGTATGAAATTTCAGGCATAACATCCCGCCATGGACAGCGCAGTGGTCGACCGCCTGCACTTAACGACCGAGACCGGCGACGTCTGCAAAGAGTCGTAAATTCTAACAGACAAGCAACACTGCGTCAAATAACCGCAGAAATCAATGTGGGATGTACAAGGGACTTGTCTGTTAGAAATGTGCGGAGAAATTTGGCTTTCTTGGGCTATTCCAGCAGAAGACCGACTCGAGTGCCTTTACTGACAGAACGACATCGCTTGCAGCGACTCTCGTGGGCACGTGAGCATATCGGTTGGTCCCTAGATGAATGGAAAACCGTGGCCTGGTCCGATGAGTCACGATTTCAGTTGGTAAGAGCTGATGGTAGGGTTCGAGTGTGGCGCAGACCCCACGAAGCCATGGACCCAAACTGTCAGCAAGGCACTGTTCAAGCTGGTGGTGGCTCCGTAATGGTGTGGGCTGTTTTTTCATGGCATGGACTTGGTCCTCTGGTGCGACTGGACCGAACATTGACTGGAAATGCTTATGTTCAGCTACTTGGAGATCACTTGCAGCCATTCATGGACTTCATGTACCCAAACAACGATGGGATTTTTATGGATGACAATGCGCCATGTCACCGGGCCACAACTGTTCGCGATTGGTTTGAAGAACATTCTGGACAATTCCAACGAATGATCTGGCCACCTAGATCGCCCGACATGAATCCCATCGAGCATTTATGGGACATCATCGAGAGGTCTGTTCGTGCCCAAAATCCTGCACCATCAACGCTTTCACAATTATGGACGTCTATCGAGACAGCATGGCTCAATATTCCTGCAGAAGACTTCCAACGACTTGTTGAGTCCATGCCACGTCGAGTTGCTGCACTTCGCCGGGCGAAAGGAGGGCCGACACGATATTAAGAGGTATCCCATGACTTTTGTCACTTCAGTGTATAATCACTTTAATTAGATATACATTTGCGATCAACTAAAATTTTTCCTTGATCAATTAAAATTTATTGTTTGATGATTTATACAAAATTTTAAGACATTAAATGAAGCTGTTTTTGAGGTATATAAATTGATAATATATCATTTAAAATTATTCATACATTGTAATTTTTTTTTACAGATATCTGTGCGTATTGCTCAAGAGAGATTTATGAGATCCAATTTTCAACACCTACTTACTCCTGAATCTTTATTTCAAGTAAGAGGGATATTAATTCACTTTATATATTTGTAATTAATTATTCATTATATAAGCTTTTAACTGAAAAGATGAGTAAAAGAAAAACTTAATGTCTTCTAAAAATATTTTTTTTTTCAATATTTTAAAAATAATGATATTTTTATGATTTTTGTACTTTCTCGTGTTTCTCATTCATCTTATTTAAAATCTCCCGCGCACTGATAACATTTTAATTTGGTACATTTTTGGGTTAACTTACAAATATTTCAGATACTAAAAAAGTTCTTTTACTCCTTGTTAAAATCTCAATAGGTGCCTAAATAGTTGCCAAACAGCCCAGTCTCGCTAACTTCCAACCACAATTTCTTGTTATATTACTACAGGATGATAAAAAGAATAACTGTGACATTTTTTTAAATCTGTCTAATAAAAAGATATGTCCATCGATATGATGTTTATGAAACTTGCAACAGCATACGGAATGAAGGAAAACGATTTGAAGTTTACTCATTCATGACAAAACTAAATAATCACCAGTGCCCATGAACAAGCCTGAACATGTACTACATGTTCTATTCCTAGGAACATCTTCGTGTCGCCCTCAAAATAGAATAGATTAAACCTATTTAATTACCACAGCTAAATAATCATCAGTGAACAAGTCTACATTGAAAACAATATGTACAATTTTCGTAACAAAAAAAAAAACTATTATATTTCACTTCCAAAATCGTCCATGTGTGGAAGCATAAAGCTTTTAGTTGGTAACTGTAAAATTCTTGCTTTAATCATCCTAATCGCTAATCCTAAATTTACCGTCATGTCTTTTTATTTTTTTCCAAGCAAAAATTAAAATGGTAACAAATAATAGAAAAGATCCGAAACATGACATTTATAATAACAGATTTGCATTATTATCCAAAATAATAATACATGAATTATCTCATTTTAAAATTAGTTTTAAAATTTAAAAACATGCAATAAGTAAAAATATAAAAATTAAGTTTTGGTTAGTAAAGATATTTAAAAAATAACTTGCTGAATAAAATATTATTTGCGATGTACCTCATAAAAAATATTAAAGTTTTTTATTAACAAATAATTAAATATTCAATCTATGTTACAAGTAATTAATAATGTACTTTATTAAATACAAAAATGTTTTATAAAATGAGAGTATAACTAATTATATAATACTAATAAAGTAAAAATATCTTAAACCTGTCCAAAATGAATAAAATTATTTATTGCAATAAACACTATATTGAATTATATATATATATGTTAAATACAATATTGAACAATTTAATATTTCTTAATAAAAGCAATGAGTATTCCAACTTGTATTAATCTTCAGTAAGTGTAATTGAAATTTTAATCAACATAATTTAATCACACCAATATTATGAAAATAATGCCTAATAATTATTCAAACTTGACAATTAAACAATGTACAAATGCTACATACCACCAATTTTCTTTTCAGCTTGCTAAACTTCATCACTGTTATCAAAACAAGCCTAGTGGTAAGTCAACATACTTTTTTAAATAAAGTTTAAAAAACATTCATATGCATCATAAATAAGAAATGAAGTAAATGTTTCTGTCATTCTTTTATCATCAGATAAAAATGATTACGCACATTTTATTAATTCTGTAAATTAACTCAACCAAGTTATATTATTTATTGGATAATTCTTCTCTTAATTGTTAGTGCATGACCTATTAAATTACTTATTTTTTAAATGCTACTTATATTAGATTAGCAAATAATTTTTGGTAAAGCAATTATATTAAACAGATATTAATATTTCGAAAGTAGGATATTAGTGGAGCTGTTAATATTGCCGCATAAACAAGATTTTAAAATAAGAATCCACTTTTTACACCATAAAACCAAATATTTCTCTTCAACTTTTTTAAATTCTTGCAACTATCAAAATATTTGTTTAAATTACAATTAAAATATCTGGAAAGAGATAAATTAGTAACCTTAATATTATAAGCTGTGTATATAATATATTTGTAATATAAATATATATATATAAAGTTCTAGATCAATAAATGAAATTTCATTTGTTGAAATAAATAGTATCGTAACATTTTTAAATTATAAATTAAATGTGTTATCTACAAGCTTCTAAAAAAAACATGACTAAAAAACTAAAATTAACAAAAAAATATAAAGCAATTAAGAAAATTTTTTTTAGCAATTTATTCTAATTTTTAATGTTTAATTTAGAAAATATTATCTTAATAAATATTGAGAAATTTGTTTTATTGTAATTAGTGATAAAACTTAAATTATCTGAAAGCTAATAATTTGAAAAATTTAATATTTTTAGGAAATTTTAACCCAACAGATGTCAATATCAATGTTGGGGTGCAAGTTGGAAGTCAAGATTCACATAATCTAACATCTTAATCCCATCCAAAAGAATGATTTAAACACACTCTTTTTTTTTTTTTTTTGTAAATTCTCAACGGATAGTAAATTTCTATTTTATTGTTTTATGTAGATATAATGATGATTAGAACAATAATTTGCATAATAATAAATCAAGGTTTTCATATGATAATAATAAATCAAGGTTTTCAAATGATAATAATAAATCAAGGTTTTCAAATGATTTGCATGATAATAATAAATTATTTTAACCAGATAACATGCGGGAAAGAAGTTCAAAGTATTCTTAAAATAAAAATTTGCACGATTTATAACGATGTAATAATTGTAGAAAACAATAGTAATAAATAGTTAGAATGCTAGAAGATAGCTGTTTTATAGCAAAAATAGAAAGCTATAGTTAATTTAGTAGAATACATTTTTTATGTTATGAGAATCCCACTTATAAATAAATCATTCAAAATACTTTTAAGATGATAAATGAAAATAAAAAACAAAATTTAAAATTGACCAAATTAATAATCTATCTCAATATTAAATTACAAAATACCTTCTTCCACAATACATATATATACATGCAAAATAATTCATGTTTAAGGCTCTCTTATTTATACAGATAATTTAATGATTACAATAAATAGGAATCCACTTATATTCAAATTCATATAACATAATTTCAGCTTTATTATAAAATATTTATTAATAATTCAAAAGTAAAAATGAAATTTTTTTAGTGTTTTTTGAAAATAAACCTGTTGTATCATTATTAACACAATATAAATATATGTTACCTATATAGTCAGTGTGAATTCATCATCTTCATTCAAGAGAGAAAAAATCAAAACTTGTTCCTCATTCTTTGTTAATTATATAAAACTTTACTACTACAAAAAATCACTTCTAATTAGCTTGATATATACTTTTTTTTTAATAACTTCATAAATTAATCACTGAAACCATTTAAATTAATTATTAAAATATTTAGAAAACTAATTCATGTTTTTTAATAAAATGGAAAAAAAATAATAAAATGCAGTCAAGGAAAGTTTATTTTGTAAAAATGACATTTATGAAAAAAAATGTTCTTCAATGTAAATATATAAACGGTATGTCCTAAATTTATCAATGGATACATATATCACTACCATACAATGGATGCATAATTACCATAATAATAAATAAATAAAATGCATAGAAAACTATTAATAAAATTTTAATCCTATTCTTATGATTGAAAAGTTCATCAAATTATTTTAATGTACTCTATTATTAGATAAATATTTTAATAGTAAAACAGTTCAAACTTCTAATAACATTTTCTTCTTATATTGAGGCTCTAGGTTTAATTAATACACTATATATATATATTACATAATTTATTATTTTTATTCAATTGTGACATGGCAAGATTGAATGCATTATATCTTAACCCAATAACTAGCTATTAACAATAATTAAATAATGATTTTATAACATAATATATTTTCATTCTATTAAATGTGATATTTAAAACTGAAATTATCTTTAGTAACTAGATGAAAAGATGGATGTGCTTTAAATTATTTATAATAATAGGTAACTCTTTTGATAAACTTTTATACCCAATTAAAATTAAATCATATAATTTAGAAGTATAATTAAAAGTGGACACCACAATTGATATGTAAAACAAAATACAAAAGTTTTTAATTATGATTAAAAAATCAAATTGCTCAACATTCAACTAACTGCATAATTACATTCGTGATACATTATTAAATTTTTTAATTCTGTAACTCAAAATTTCATATATCAGCAATAATAGAAAAACAAAACATATCATTTATCAAAACATTTCATTTCTTAATGAGCCATTAATTACAATTTACAAAATAAAAATACAAAGTTAGAAAATTATCACAAACAATAGCTTTATATAAAATCATCTAAATATCCCATAACATCAATGTTTACAGTCTTCCCAATTTTAGTGACTAAGTCAAGTTCAGCAAGGCATTTATATTTAGGACAATCTAATCTTTCATCTGTAGAAACATGAGACATAAGGCGCATGTTAACAAGTGAAGAAATTTGTGAAAATATTAAAGCTGATGGTAACACTTTCTCACCAACAATTGAAAAGAAAATGGACATCATTCTATCTAAAGTAAATGGTTTAGGGCCCATTAGATGACGATTTTTCTCGGACTTCTTTGAAATCTTCTTCTTAGTTTGTTTTCCTTGATTTTTCACAAAATGTTTGAAATCTGTTTTGGGTGGGTTGTATGATGCAAAATAAGCAGCAAGTAATAAAAATTTAGAATAGAAAGGTAATTCTTTAGTAACCCAAAATTTTTCTGCAGTTAAAATAGAAGTTTTATTCTCCACATTATTTTCTATATTTTTATTACAATAATCTTTCCACTTAGAACATGATATTTCTTGTAAATAAACTGAATTCATTGCTTCTTTAAGTATTGGCTCTATGTGTCTCCAGAGCTTAAAATTGCTCATTTCCTCATCAGAATCTTTCAGAGGTTCACAATATTTTTCAAAATGTAATCGGGCAACATGTCTCAGTTCATTGATATTTGTAGTCAAAAAATAAAATATTTTGATAATCACACTTGCATAACTTCTATAGAAAGCCTCTGTGATGCCAGGATAACAATCAAGAGATAAAATATCAACAAGCTGCTCCTTTGAGTACTCTTTAAAATAAATTGAGATGGGATCAAATGAAATAATTTGAGATTTAAATTCTCTCCAAGGCAGTTCAGATATGAAAATTGAACAAATATTTATTTTAGTAAGTATTTGTAATTTTACAAGCACTGATAATAAAAATGGATCTTCTTTCATTAAAACCTCAGCATTATCAAAAATTAAATATGTTGTTTCGTCTGCGTCCTTCAACTTTTGTTGTAAAAAATTGAGAAGCTCATGCACATTACTGATTTTTCTTTTATCAGTATCTTCTGGTGAAATTAATTGAATGATATTTACAAACATGGATTGAACATTGAAGGACTCATGACAGTTAATCCATATGTAAGGCACATTCAGTGTTTTCATTATTTCTGAAACTATCAGAGTTTTACCGGTAGTTGTATGACCATAAACTGACAAAGATGGATATGGGAAACTACAACTTGGCCCCATGAAACGTTTTATAAAACTTATTTCTTTATCTCGAAAAAGAATTTTGGTTCCATCCATCATAGAAGCGCCACTAAAATCATCCATCACTATTTTAATTATTAACTGCTAAAATTTAAAAATAAAATTCTTACGTGATAGTAAAGTTAAAGCATTAAAAAAAAAAAAATCCTGGAAAATACTTTAATGTAACAGGTATTTTGAAAACACAAATTACAATTAAAAAGCTGCACCCAGTCTCTCAAGATGATTATCGTATAAAATTACCTCAAGAAAACTCCAAAATTTTAAAAATGAACGCAATGTTTTTATCTAACAAAAATTGTATCTCGACTTTTATTCGAGTACGCGCGTTGAGATTTATGCTACCTTCTGCTGCTTTATTTCAATTTATCCAATTCTAGAAAAAAAAAAAAAGAAAGGAAAATAGGTGAAACTTAAACATTTATAAAGCAACTACTTTAAAACTTAAAATTATTGATTTTACTGTCTACGTTTAAGCCTCAAACCACCGTAATTTCCTGCTCACTTATCGCTTTTTAGATATTTTACTTCAACGCATATTTACTGATCATACATTTCTTGTTACGTTTCCATCACCGATGATTTACATTTTCCTTACTTTCTTCTTTTTTTTCTCTCAATTCATAAGATTACTATTATCTATTTATCATGACTTTTCTTTCCTACTGCCTTCACATACCATTGAGTAGATGAACGCTTCGCGTTCAGGCACTCGACATCTGTATTCAACAATGATGACTGTCTACGGTGGATTACAAATTCAATTTTAAAAGAATGGAATGGCTGCACGTATTTTCCGGCAACCAAAAGAAAAATAATAAGATGAATGGATTTGAGAATGAAAAATATGGATATTGATGATGATGAATGAAGTGGTATATGGGGATGTGAAGCAACAAGGACTATAATCCCCTAATCACTATATATATGAACAGTTAGGTTTTTTCCTTATTTTTAATATGTCACTCTCCACAACGCTCTACGATCGTGTTAGATCGGGACCTACGGTTTAAAGTGGATTCCGAACCACTACAAACATCCATGGCACCGCCGGGACTCGAACCCGAAACCTGTGGTACCGAGCGCCAGAGCGCTAGCCACTCGGGAAAAATATGGATAAAATAACAGATCAAATAAACCATAATATTTTAACAGTGGAACGATGATAAGAAAATAGGAAGTACAATTAGTACTAGAAATAAAAGTGAATAAAAATTAATAATCTCAGGAAGAAAAAGGGGGGTATTCCACAGCGTACGAGACTTTTCGTAGAAAATGAAGTATCATTGAGGTCTCAAGATACATCCTCCGACATATCAAAAATCCAAGAGTAAGAAAGAACTTTATATCAGAAAACACTTTATAACGTGTTTCAAAATATTTCACTCATTGAAACAAAATGTGTTCTACTGTTTCTGGAGTTTTGCAGACTAGGCATAACGGAGATGATGTCAGACTGAATGAGGTAAAGTTAGGAAATCCATATTTCAATAAGTTACGACTTGTAGAATTTGTTATTTGAATTAAATTCCAGAACCGACAACCTCAGGAATTAGTCAGGAATCAAAAAATATTGTGTGAACTAAATATTTCTCGATCACTGTTTAATATCTATAATATCTATAAAAAATCTAATAAAATTTAAAATATATAATAATCTTTTGAGTAAAAAATTTCTTAATATAAATTTTACTATACGTTTTAAAAGTAAAAAAAATAATAATACTATATCTATTCTGGAAATGACCATGTTAGACCTCTATTTCGGAATATCCTTACATTGGGATTGAGGAGAAGAAGAAGTCTGAAGTCCTTCACCATTTTCTTCCTTGAGAGCTCTTTAAATATTTAGACAGCAAAATGTGTGCAGTGTTACGAATCTACTCCCATGAAATAACCTGGATAAAATTCAATATGCTATATCTCAGCCGCTCTAGTGGCAAATGATATTGGTTCAATAATTTCCAGTATTTAAAAATAAAATAATAAAAAAATAAATTGTTGGATTAGTTTAACAGCAACTGTAACTGACTTAAATATAAACAGAGAAGAGAACACTATTTATATATTTTCAAATCATGGCTTGTTGTAAGTATTTGTTAATGGTGGAATTTTGTAAATCATTAATGCAAGGAGATCTTTTAAAAAATTATTCAAACACCAACGGGGCATAAAATATTATACTTTGTAGTTTTTAAGCAATTTAAAAGTATAACTTGGAATTGAATTAACTTTAAACAATTTTTTTTTTTTTTTCATTACATACTATTACTAATATACATCTTAAATGATTTAAAACTTAACAAAATGAATTAATTAATTACATTTAGTACTGCTAAATTTCTAACAAATTTTTCGAGTTGCATTGGACATAGTTACATGTTCAGACAATAATAATTTATACACTTACAGTATTTTTAATTGCGGAAAGCTAACTAATATGTAGTAATTACTATCTATTATAGTTCATCTGGAAAAGTTTTTTTTTTGTTCTAAATCAACTATAAATATAGAAGTTATAGCTATATACAAATGAAGTAATTTGAAGATTAAATTCAATAAAATATGTATTTATATATCTGTTTTTTCTGTCTTTTAGTGGAATCTTTAAGAATTGTAGTATTTGGTTCTGTAAAATTGCAGTTTAGGGGCAGGTGTTTTTCTTTTACATTTTTTGTTTAGCGCTAGAACAATGCATTCAGTGTATCGAATTTATAGAAAAAAGAAGCGATTTTAAGGGGAAAAAAAGCAACACTTTAGCTGCTCTCTGTGTAGCATAATTTAAAGTAAAAAATAAGTTTTTTTTAAAGAAAAAATGTCAAATTGAATAAATTACTCTAGTTAAGTATGAAGGGAAGGTTAGTAAACAAATTTTTCTTACTTTCAGTCTCAATCAGATTACAGAATGCAAGGAAAGGATGTATAAAAAATATGATCAAAAAGATTTAATAATTATTCCATTTGCAGATAATCAGATTACATTTTCAGTATTGTTTTGGTTAGTCTCCATCGATCAGTCTGTCCTGGGTTTTATGATACAAGCTCTTTTTCTGGTTTGCCTCTTGGCCTATCCTGAAACAGAGTGCTGAGCTTTGTTAACATCCAAGTCATGTAGTTATAAGTTACAGAACTGCACATTAAGTAGTCAGAACAGTTATTTAAAATATACTTTAATAAGAGATGATACTGCAAATTTGAGAAATGTTGCAATGGATAAGAAATTAAATAAATTTACCCGAAGATGCAAAAATTATCCCTTGCATAATACCATTGTAATGCCTGAATTGAGTCTTAACATCTGAATTCCTTTTACAAAATAAAAACTATTCTTTTGATATATACTGTAGAAGGCACATGTACAAAAGTAAAATTAATCTTAAAAGATGACACATCAGTTAGTTTATTGTCCAGAAAAAAAAACTATGACAGCTACTAGTATTAAGCATAGTTAGAAGTGAAAATAGTGCTTAACTGATACATTTTTTTGTGAACTTGGTAGAAATTTCTTGTGGACTTAGTAATAAAAAAAAAGAAGAATTTCCATCAAAAACTAATGAAGCTCCAAAGTATCACACAGTACAATCGATGAAGAAATGTCCAGTAGCTCTTGTTGCCATATTTGGTAACTTGCCATCTATCTAAAGGCTCGTTCCTACCGAGGCGTTTAAGCGTGAAGAGTTGACCAATCATTAGCCTCACCACGTTCACCTGAAACCGGTTTGAAATCCGCCACTTCAAGTTGGCCAACTTTCAACTCGAAACGGAACTTCACTAGGCATAATGCTATTTCTGATGTTTTGCTGTAAAGGGGTCGAAAAAATTTTCTTGCCTGCCCTGTGAATCTTCAACACTTCACTTCTCGGTGAGAACGAGCCTTAAGACCAACAAAATGTCACCTAAAAACCAACAACCCTTAAACTGCAATTTGGCCTTTTGTTTATAAAAATAATGTGGCCTTTATTTTAAAAATGTGTAAGGTTCAGGTCTAGGTTTCAATTCATTTTGATATGACATAAACATCTTTTTTTTTTTTTTTTAAAGAAAAAAATGGTATTAGCTTAGAATATATGTTCACATGATATTTATTCTTTGTTGACATGACATAAAAATTCCTATATGTAATTTCTACTATTAGTAAGGAAAAAGTATAATTTTGAAATGTTACTGAATACAACTATAAGTATGGATTTATATATCATAACATTTTAAATATTTATTTCTGTTAATTGGAAAATGAATATGATCTTATTAGTATTTAAATTGTTTTTAAATGACTTTAAAAAATTAGTAACACACTCACACATTACTAATTTTAACTTATAATATTATGTAATATGCATAAAATTTATAATTAAGAAGTTCTACTTTTTATCTTACTTATTTTTGTAGCCAAAATATTAAATTTACAGTGTTACACATTGTTTAGTAAATTAATTATAAAAAAGCCATATTTTTCTTTTCTTATTCATCTCTTTTTCATATCATTATGAATCATTAATTTGTCTACATTTTTTCAGATAAAATAAAAGCTTTGTCTATCCAAAGACTTCAAATAAAATTTTTTAAAAGTGCAGCTGCATTTTCTTCACAGCCAGCACCAGTAGTTCAAGAGCCACTTTCCCATTTTAGAACCACAGAAAATAATCCTGTAAGATTGTAAAAAAATATTTATAGATGTACATTTTTATTTGTTGTTTTTCCTTTTCTTTCAAAACCTTTAAATTTAGCTAAATGATGTTATCTCTTATTTTTTATAATCAAATATCTGTTTTAAGAACATTAATAATTCTTTTTACCCCTCCACCGTTTCAAAGCAACAGTATATATTGAACATTTTAATAAAATTTCAATAAAAACATTTAAATAAAAATTTATTTTCAATTTTAGGAAAAGTTTCCTTTTTTTAACTTTCATATAAGTTAGAATAATAAATTATTATTTGGAATCAATAGTGCTTAAAGTTGTTTGCAATATTAAAAAGAAAAGATTTAAAAATGAAGAAGGCAACAAGAATTAATAATATTTTCCTTTTATATAATTTTTTCAGAATTATTTTTACTTAGTTTTGTATTGCTTTATTATTTATTTACTAATAAATTTGTATTTATTTTAAATTATTATGCATAATTTATCTTTGAAATATTTTTTAATAATGAAAAGAAATGTATTATTATAATTTGTTGCAAGGACAGCATTCATATATTAATAATTGTTGTAATGGGGCCCAATATATCAAGAATTTTTTAATATCTTTATACCCTAAGTATATCATACCTCATTATAAAACCATGCACACATTTTTAACATTTATTATTTGAAACATTTAAAGGAACATAAGCCTATTCCTTTTCTTTAAAGTATAAACAAACCCCTCAATGAGCAAGTGACCATTCATCATAAATATGTTGGAAGATATAAAATCAATTCTAAGTGGAGCCCTGCTGAACCTTGATATCCAAAACAGCATCCTTTCAACCTCCCTCCCATTTGCAATGATTTGGTTTGTTGTGAACTGTTCGAAACTTTTTTATGTTGGTTTTGAAAATGTTATTGTACTCATTCTTGTTAGGAAAATATCTCTTATAATAGTTCCTCATTATATATACTACCTTTTCCTTGTATCTTAACATGCAGATTATAACAAGTTGTATACAGTATTATATTTTATTAATGTATGAAAATGTTTAGACATTCTGATTAAATGTTAATTTAGGGATGAAATGAAATAATGCTTTATGTGGGTTAACATTAAATCAGGATGGGACAAAAACAAAATACTGAGCATGAAATAATGTGTAGATTACTTTGCATGTTTTTGTATTTCTTCCTTTGCAAAGATTAGACATCATTTTTTAAATATTATTCATTAAAGAAATTTATTATTTTATTTTGTGTCTTGTTTTCATCAGCTACATTACAATTTTAAATTTCAACACATGTGGTTTTAGTAGAACTTTCTCTTGGCCTTTATTATTTTCAAAATTTAGATGGCAGAAAGAATAGTCAGTGTCCTTCAAAATATTATCAGAAAGAAAATTCTAAAAAAATCCTATCTCATCATCATTAAAAATATCATTGCTTTAATATTCTTGTATCAAAGACAGTCATGTTTTTCTCCATCAGCCCAGGGGCAATCTAAGAATTAACTCCAACAGACAGCACTAGTAGAATTAAAGGCAAATTGTGCTTTTTATTAAATTAGTTTATAGAACTGTTGAAAGCTGCAAATCCTTGAATTCTCTGTTCAGAAACAATTTCTATTGTTTTCCTCTTTCAAAGCAAGCCATTTACAAGAAAGTTTGTTGAATGAACTTTATTATACCTTTGAAAGATAAAATTTACTAATTTCTCAAACGATGAACACTTCAATTTTATTTTAATTTAGCCAAATATTTTCCCACAAAATCTTCTTGCTTTAAAATCATTTACAAAGTACGATTGTAATTAATGTAGCAAAGTCAGTTTTACTACCATTGTAATATTTAAGACCAGTTAATGATACCGCGTTTTCAAGTAAAGAAATTTGCTTCTATTTTGTTTTCTTCCAGAGTTAATGAAAATTCACTAACTTTATTTATCAGTTTTTTCCTACAACTAGAGAAAGTATAAACCTTAACATTAATTATTTAGAAAGATAGTTAATCAGGATTTTAGGAATCCATCCTTTGTCTTTATAGATGATCTACCATCATTTTTACATACATAGAAAGAGATTATTTTAAATATTCTGTCTGTTTGGAAGAAAAGGAGGAATGATATTGATGATTCTTAATATTGTACCTCTTGACAAAAGTTTTTTCATTCATTGCAATTGCTAACTATTTTAAGAAAATTGCATTGAATTTTTCCAATTGGAAAAATAAAAAAAAATTGGAAATATTTCAAAGTAATTAACCATCAGTCATGAACATTTCATTTTAATAAGCTTAGAAAATTAATTGGGAT
>BPLQ01013869.1:1420571-1452031 GCA_021605075.1 Caerostris darwini | reverse complement strand
CAATGTCTACTAAAAAGTAATCAAAAATTTAAATATTGAAAAATTCCATGTCCTAAAGGGATATCAAGTTTTTCTGTATATTAATTTAAAAGAAAAATTATTGGCTTTGGAATTGAATGGATTGACTATTGAACATTTTTTATATGAAAGAAATTTTTGTTATACTTTCTTTTTGCAGTTATATTATTGTAAAGCTGAATATTAATGATATTTTTTAATGGCTTTTAAATAATAACTAATAAAAAGTAACTAGTAAATAACCAATAAATATAAATAATAACTAATCTAATAAACTTATAAATGATATTCATTTATGGAAAAATAATTTTTTTAGACTCTTCATACTAAGGATCACATTGGCAAATTTTACACAATACCTCAAGATTTAAGAAATAAGTTATTCCATAGTGGCGGTATACCTAAAGAATGGGATGTTCAGGTATATATATTTTAAAATTTTATTATTATAGATGCAAAAAAAAGTATAGTTTATCAATTATAATGAACTATTATGCTTAGTTAAATTGTTGCATTTGAATGTTTGAAACAAATATTAGTTAGATAATAAAATTATTTAATACTAATTTAAAAAACAAAAATATTGAATAAACATTAATAATTAGTCGTTAAATTACAATGTTAATCAAAAAATAATTTATAAATAATCAATTTTATAAAATCATTACAAATATTTAAGTTATTAATATTTAAAACATTTTTCGGTATTTTAAATAGATTTTGTAAATATGTGTTTGCAGAAAATTATGCTTTTAAAATTTTGTTTTTACTTGAATACATTTTCATAATCAAATATTCATCTTTTTTCATGTCTTTAAATAAATAATAAAAAGCTATATAATATTATTTAAATAAAATACTGTTTAAATTAGAAAATTCTTTATTTACCCAATATACTACATTACTTCTTTATCAACCTTTTAATATGATATTTTATTCTACTAGCTATTATTAGATTTTAGTTTCAATTGAATTTTTTCCTTTTTTTGTTTTATATTTTTTAATTTCCTATCATTATTCCTTTCTTTAAAAATTTTAATACTTGCATAATTCAATGAAAGTAGCCTTTTATATTGTGAAAAATAAACTTTTAATATTATTGATTATATGTGTTCGTCTTATAAATTCTTATTCCCTTTATATATCTCATATTATTTCATTCATAATTATTTTTTGCTTGAGTATTTAGAAATTATTTAATTTATTTTTCTGAAAGTAATTGTTTTGCCTTTCATTAAAATGTTCAACACCTAATTTAATTAAATTATTTATTTAAAAAGTATTCACACGATAACTTTTGCCAAACTATTTCATTTCTTAAAGTAATATTTGCATTGATTTCAGATGAAAAGTTTCAATGAAACAAGCCTTTTAATTCGTCAGCCTGCTATAGAAATTATGTCTGTTATAAATAAAATAGATTTCTCAGATCCAGCAATTCGTTTTATTTTGTGTATCCTTTTGAAAAATTCTTACTAAACAATTTTGTTTATATTGAATATTATTTATTTCATTTATTTTAGCTATTTATATTTATTACATAATTATATAAATTTTTTGCTGATGGACATTGTAGTATAACTATTAACCTTCAATTCTGAATGATGTATATGCTTAAGTGCTTGTGATGCTCTGAATGATGTATAGCATTAAGTGCTTTGTCTGCATGCAATGAAGTATTTTTAATAAGGAAATTTAAGTTATTTTCAAGAGGCAAATTTTGAATACCTGTATAGCATTCATTACATGCTAAGTAATTTAATTATTTTAATATTAAATATCTTACTTTCTGAAAAGAAATAATGTGTAGATATTGGTTAAATATTATTATTTATTGAAAATTGTTAGCTATTAATATTTGAAATCTTTTTATTCATATTTTAAAAGATTTCATGGATGAAATTTTTTTAAATTTATATTAATTTCAGTACTATTCCTTATATTTATGTATTAAAATGATCATGAAATCATAGTTTCTATTATTTATATATTGTTACTATAACGTATAATAATTTTTAAAAATTATATAAATTTAAAAAAATATGTAGATTTTAAATATTTCATTAAATTAAATTTAATTTACTATGCAATTATTCTTAGCCTTTCATATTTTCATTTTACTCTTCAAAAGTTTCATATCTATCATTAAGAAAGGTGAATGTATATCATATACATATCGTATACATATATATATATATTTTTATTTCCTATGGCATGGCAAGTACAAGTAGAATAAAAATAATAATAACAATAATAATAAGGAAAAAAAATACAAAAGAATAAACGTAATTAAGTACAAAGATGACCGAAGTCATTGCCTTAAATGTTCTCTCGCACGCCAGTTAAGCGCTGTCTCCGCGTCGTGTCAAGTACCGCACATCGTTGGAGGCGGTCTCTGTTCATTGGGTCTGTTGAACTACATAGGGGTCAGCCAGGGTTTGAATAGATTTTAATGCGATGGAGATGTTCTGCTAGACAGTGATGGCCAGTGAGAAGTCGGAACTGGGCAACAGCATGCCGTCACGGATTGCTAGGTATGACTAAAAGATCTTCAGCTCTCCAACGCTTTGACTTAATCCCATCTTGAATTTGTAACTTGTGATTTTTAGTCATTATTTATTTGATATATAGTTTTATAGAATGGAGTGACAGTGACGAAGATCTCATTTGAAGTAGTTTTGAGCCTCTTTTTGCTAGACAATCGGCCTGCTTGTTCCCAAAAATGCCAGTGGCCAGGTATCCACTGAAGTACCACCCATTTCATTTTTAAAGTCAGTTCCCGCATATGATTTTGACACTGAGAGATTTCCTCTGATAAAGGTGGCTTGGTTGAACTAATAGCCTGAATTGCAGCTTGTGAATCAGACAAAATAACCACTCTATTGAGTTTATGCTCAAAAATCAGTAAATATTTCAAAGCAATTCGGATAGCTTCCACTTCTCATCAAAAGATGTGCAATATTTCCCAGCTGCAGCGTAGAAGGAGAATAAGTTCGAAAAGACTCCTAAACCTGCAGTAATGAAATTTTCATAAAAGGAGCCATCTGTGTATACGGGCAATCATTCAGATTCTGGGTATCTTGTATCAAGTGTATAAACCCTCAAAACATCTGTAGAGTTGTTCTTATAAAGTTCATCTGAAAGACTTAAATTTACTTCAATCTGAATGGATTATAGGACTTTTCCAACTCTTGAAAAATAGCTAGCAATTTAAGATTCTGTCTGACATCCAGAACAAAACCTTTTTGAGTTTTTAAATTTCTAGTAGTTGTTGGATAATTAATCCAGTAGGGATTTCCAATTCTAATTAATTTCTCATATAGAATCAGAGCTTTTTCTTTAATGATAACTTTAATGGGTTTACTATTTGTCAATAACAGCATTGCATTAATTGGTGTTGATTTGACGGCCCCAGTAATAAGCTGCAGAGCTTGATTTTGTAACAGTTCTAGTTTTTGCAAGACTTGCTCATGTGTTTATGTTTTTAGTGTATATAAGGTTGGGAAAAAAAGTATATTTAAAGTTTTCCCAGTCATAAGGATTTTTGAAATAATGCTAAGAAATAAATGCTTAAATAAATAATAAAATAATGCTTGTGAATATATATCTTTAAAAAAAAAAAAAACATTGAAATTCATTGTACAAAAAAGATTTAATTATGTTGATCTATTTCCTTTACATGAATCAGATGGTAAAATGGGTACTGGTAAAACTGGTACATTGATGCATATTTTACATTATGCATATTTGTCCAAGTTTCTTTTATTACATATTCCATGGGGTAAGCTATTTGTTTTTAATTGTTTATTTTCCACATATTTGTATATTAAAAAACACATTTCATCATAATGTACTTATCTTTTGTACCACTATCACTTATTTCTTTTCCCATTTTTATATACTAATTTGCTGAGAAGCATTTCAATATATAGTCCTCCTATCCAAGTTTCGAATATTGCAATTTAATTTAATGGTAATATTTATGATTCTTATTGTAAAATGTTTTTTAAAAAATTAGATTTGGATGTATATAAATAAATTTTTTAAACAGTTTCTATGTGGACTAAAAGGCCAAAAGAAATTGAACCGTCTCAATTCAAAGAAGGACGAATTGATTTGCCAGTCGAATCAGCTATATGGTTACAACATTTCAAGATGCAGAATTCTGAACTTTTGCAGGAACTTGATGTAATATTTCATTTTATATTTTATCTTTAATTTGGCATTAACAAATTTCATTTATCTTTAAAAAATATTAAAAAATTGTTATGTTTCATTATTAGAAATTCTGTTAATAATTAGATTTAATAATAATAATTTATTGTTAGATAATTTTACAGTTCCGTTATTATTTCATAAATAAGCTTCAATGCAAATTAAACAAAAATAATAAAAAAGATCTTTTAAAATTAGCTATGATAAATAATATTGTAAACTTCTATATTACTGATACAAATATTTTTATTTAAACCTAATAATTTTGGCAAATCATCTTGATTAGCATTTCCTTAGTTTTACTCGCGGACAATTTCTCTTCCAACTAAAAATTTTATTTTAATTATGAAATATAAGTTTATTAATATAACATTAAAGGTGTCATGAAAACATGTGTGCTTGTTATTGAATATCTTTTTAAATAATGTCCAAGCAGGAGGAAATGATTACTTAGCTTTTACATCAATATTTATGAAATTCTGAAAAATTAGCAATACATATATATATTTGTTTTTAAAATGATTAAAATAATGCACAAGAATAATATTAAATTTTTGATGATTTATTTGGATGCTAGTATTTAAAATGGCATTTGATTAAGTCAATGATTTAGAATAACCTTTCTTTTTTTTAGAAGAAAATATGGAAAAAAAAATCTAATTATGGTAGAAAAGTTAAACCAATCATAATAATAAATTTAAAAAATTCCTCAAATTTATTATTTTTGTATTGCTTTATATATTTTGATTACACTTTTAAATATTGGCAGCTATTATAGATTATTCTGAACAATCTTTATTTTTTAACTTACATATATATATAAGTTTTACCAAAATCAAAGATATTTTTTTTTTAGTTAAAAACTTCAAAATCTTATACTTGGAGCAAGAGAGAGGTGACAGAACAAGGAGCTTCTTTGATGGACATAGTTGAACATGTCAGTGATTTGTTTATTTCACTGTATATACCTATTTAAAAATAAACTTGTACATTCTATAATTGCAAAATTCATATTCATGATTATACTATTTCTGCTATTTAATTTAATAGGGTGTGCAGAGAGTACGTCATTCATCAGATTGTGTAGCAGCCCTTTTAAAAGAAATCAAGCTTTGTTCACAGTCTGGGAAGTATGATTTTTTTTTTAATTTACATGTATATAATTTTTACAACTTATTATATGTCATACATTCAGTACCTCAAGTTATGAATGTAAATTATTGCTTAGAATTTTAACTTAAATCTTTCAATATATTAATTAAAAAAATAATATACTGTAAAAGTTAAATGTATAGATCAGTGAAAAATTCAGGTTATTTGAACATTTTTCTCTTAGTTAAAAATTTCTTTCACAGGTCCTAAAATCTTTAATAACAATTTTATATGTAGTACAAGTCTTAACAATAAATCTCTCATTAAGTTGGAATGTGACAAGAAAATCTGATGTAGAAAATAATTTTTATAAATCATTTAATTCCGAGGCAATTTATTGTGTTTATGGTAGGTTTTCTTGGCATAAATATCCTGCCTTTCATAAAACAGTACCATACATTTTAGAATTGTGATTTTTTGGAAGAGAGTAAATTCAGTATCCACCTTTAAAAAAGTTTAAAGCTATGAATATATAAAATTGTAAAACATGCTTTCTTAAATTGAGCAACCACTATAATTGTCAAAATATTAAGATCATATATATATATATATATTATTTTAGGATTAAATAAATTCGCAAAAGATATTGAAAGTAATGATAAAAATCATGCTACAAATTTTTAGTTTTCATTAAGGAAATTTTATACTTTTTTTTATCAGAATGTTATGAATTTACAATAATTTACTGATAATTTATTTTTTATGATGTTACCAAAATTCTTCATACTTGTGGTGCCATAAAACAATTAATGCATTACTATTTTGATTTTGAAATTGTTAGATTTTCAACTTTGAGTCAAAAATTCTCTAAAGAAGTTTTTCTTTTGATTCTATTTTTTTTATTTTTTTTTTTAGGTTTAAAATTATGGTATTAGTTGATGGTGTAAATGCTTTTTGGAACAAAACTAATGTAAAGAGACCTGATAAGACATTAGTAAGAATTTAGTTTATTCTCTTTTTTTAAAAAAACCATGCCAATATCTGTAGATTAAAAAAATTCAGTACTTGCAGAATTCAAACTGAATTAAGAATGCAATTACAACTAGATGTATGGTAATTAATTAATGTTCATATTCCTGCAGGTTCCTCCACAAGAGATCACAATTACACGTGCTTTTCTGAAATTGCTGCAAAATGATTGGGTAAGAAATATTTTATCTGAAGTAATATATTATGCAATTTAACTCTTCATTTTATCTTTCTATGAATATATAGCACACATTTATTTTTAGAATAATTCAGTGATACTGACCAGTGTGGATGTAATACCTTTTAATCGTAATGCAAAAATGAATGATCCATATACTCCACGTGCATTATTAGGGAAAGAGGTAAATTGAAAATTTTAAGTTTTCATACTCCAAGTTTATACATCTTTAATATATAAATGAGTTTTTTTTTTCCTTGTTACAGGGTTTTGAATGTATGGATCCTTTCATTCCTATTCAAATAGAAAATTACACAGATAAAGAGATGCATTCGGTTTTAGAGTATTATATTGATAGACTTTGGATACAATCAGAACGAGGTAAGTATCAATTAATTCCATTGCCTACTTTTACTAAATATCATTGTTATAACAAAATTAATATAATTTTCTCAACAGGTCGCTCAGAAGAAGGCAGGGATCAAATAAAATTTTTAAGTGGTTCTAATCCATTACAAGTAATGAAGCTTTGTGAACCATTGTAGTTTTGTAAATAAAAGAAAAATCACAAAAAATTAAAGATATCTTCAAAATTTTTAATACATACTTAGCTATACATGAAACAAATTATTTTACAAAATGCACAATTTGTAAGCTCTCTAAGTTCCTATATTTACAAACACGTCCATGATTTTTTTTTTTAAATAACAATTTCATATTTTAAAAGAGAAAGGATTTCACTAAAAATAAGGAAGAGGTATTAAACTTTTAGAATGATTTATAATGCCCACTGGAATTATTAACTGGATGTCAAGTTCTTATCATGGAAAATGAGCAATCTTTATTTTCTCCCTAAAAGTTTGATATGAATGAAAAATCACCTTCATGTTGCTTGTATTCCCATAGATGGTTTATTTTCCAATAAAGTTTTTGGAGATGTGGATAGAACATTAACGGAAGATCTACAAAGAAAAATTAAGTTTTAAAATTGTATTAATTTCAAAAATGATTTTTTGATAACATTTTACACACAATTTGTACACTTACCTATTGTGAGTCATATGAGACCGCACAAGATGACCTTCTGCTAATGCAGCTAAAAGTGAAAGTTCTCCAGCAAGAACAGTGGCACATACAATTCTAGCTAACTTAGCTGCATTTCTTCCAGGACTTTCATCACAGGAACCTTTCACTCCAAGGAGCTAAAACATGAATACAATTTATTTTGGCAATTAAGTGATTTTTTGTTTCTAATATTATATATTTATAAAATAATTTTTCAAAGTCTCGCTTAGATTATAATAACTTTTGTATGTTACTATATAATTAATTTACTTTGATCATACTGTTATTACATGGACAGCATGCACTTACTTTAAAGAGTAAAAAAATGTGCTTTAAGTTTTTTTCCTTTACAAAGATAATTTATACATAAATTAAATTACATTAGTCACTTTTAAAATAGTTGTTGGCTTTATTAAAAATTATTTTAAATCTTACCTCTAAACAAGATGATTGTGCAGGAAGAAATGTGCCTCCACCAACTGTTCCTACTTCAATTGAAGGCATTGTACAGCTTATATACAAATCTTTTTCATCTGGTCCAGCAAATTCCAATTGAGTAATACAGTTTGAACTAGTTACATTTTGAGCTGGATCCTAGTTTATAACATATTGCACATAAAAAAAAAAAAAATTAACATTTAGTATACTTATTTAAAAATATTCTGATTTTAGATACCGTATTAAATATCAAAATACTTAAGACTTACATCTTTGGCTCAATGTTTTATGCTTTTCTCATTTCTTTCTTTTTATCACATTTTGATCAATTACTTCAACTGTGTTATATGTTTAGTACCAAGAAGTTAATTATAAACAACAGTTACGATTGTTTATGACAATTACATTAGAACTGTAAAAAAATTTTTAGTTTAAAGAGATTTAGCTTTTTCCTCATCTATATTTGATTTAAAATGAAGGGAGAAATAGCATGCATTATTTATTTTACCTAAAAATCAAAACCTTGCAAGAAACTTGAGAATAATAAATAAATAGTATGAAACACTTCGTTATTCATTTTTCAATATTATTTAAACTAAAATTTAGTAAATCTGACTAATCATCACCTTAAGAATCTTAATGCATACATATCTTTTGAATAAATTTCAATTCACTTACAAATTATAGTATTATTTACAATATCAGAATTGTAAGAAAAATACTTTTTTTTTTTAAATGTAGTTACAAATGTAAAACTTAGTACATTTTTGATCCTTTTAAATAAATCTAGCTTCAAAATAAAAAATAACCATGAAATAAATACATACCTGGCCAGTAGCAAGGTAAATAGCTGTAACAATATTAGCTGCTTGAGCATTAAAACCACCAACACTACCAGCCATTGCTGAACCAATGTAATTTTTGGTAATATTCAAGTTAATCAAAGAACGAACATTAGTCTTTAAAACCTAAAATGAATAAAATAAATATATGATAAATATTTTTCTTTGTTTCCCCACTTTTACAATTCACATCAAGTATTTTTACATACCTCTTTTACAACCTTAGCTGGTATTTGTGCTCCACAAACAACTTCTTTACCACGACCTCGAATCCTATGATCAATATAAAAATAAATATAGATATGCTTGTGACTCCAAAAAAATTTATTTTGTTAAGCTAAATATAGTTATTAATTAAATTTAAAACCATTATAGATAAGTCATATTGAATATACTGACACATAAAATTGATATTATATATGTTCTGTATCAATATTTTACGATTTTAGTATTTTTTAAAAATTTATACACACACACAAATTTATCTAAATAACTTTAATTTATATACTAGTTAATAATAAATTCATTATAAACACTTATTAAATAGCAATTAATTTTTACCAATTAACAGCAGCTGGTTTTTTATCTGTACAATAATTTCCACTTATACTAAGAACTCTAACTTCTGGGAAAATATCACATAATTTATTTAATGCTTCATCCACTCCCTGAAATAAGATATTTTATCACTTATACAATATAAAAATCTTTATTATCTAATAAGGGGCGATGTTTCATTAAAAAAAAATATATACCTTAGATAGCATATTCATGCCCATAGCATCACCTGTGGTAGCTTTAAATCTCAGATATGCTAATCGTCCAGCTGTCTGTACTTCTATACTCTGCAGTCTAGCAAACCTAGATAACAATTTTTTAGTTCAAATCTGTAATTTATTTCATTTCTCTTACCAGAGATAAAATATTTTTTATATCACACTATTAGTTATAAATAGATTTCATGTTTTATATGCTTATTTAAATATATATATACATATATATTTTTTACACATAATTTTGAGTTTAAGGCAAACCTTGTAAAAAAAATATACAACAAACTTTTGGACAAAAAAAAAAAAATTATCAAGTTTTCCCTAAAGTAAAATAGAAATTAGCTTTAAATGAAATAACATAGTTTACCTGCTTGTAGAGTCAAAAGCTGCTTTTAATACTTCAAAATTTTCTCTTTCTTCTACCCACAGTTTAATTTTCCTGAGACAGAAAAAGAAAAAAAAATTATTATATTTTGCAATAATTGCTTCATGAATAAGTAAAATTTCATTTCTTTAAGTAGCCTATTATATAATTTATTTTATTTAGCTATTTTTAAATCAACTTGCATCATAAAATATATAAATTTTATTAATGAATAATTTATAATCAACAATACATACCCAGCTTCACGCTCAGTAGGCAATCTAATAGCAGGAGCACGAGTCATACCATCACTAAGTAAACTACTTCTTACACCTCCAGACATCTAATGAAAAAATTGTTATATGCATAAATAAACAATTTTATAGTGAACTTTCTCAATATTTTATACTAATAGTAAATTATAAATTAAACATATCTTGCATTACAATGCCAGTTGCCTTTAAATTTTTTTTTTTTTTTTATAACATCCAATTTCTCATTATTTGCTATCACACAAGATATAATAAGAAATTAAAGTTTTTCTGTCAAAACAATATGTTAGCATTACTATCATAAAAAGTAAAATATATCTTACAGTTAAAGCTCTGCATCCTCTGTTGGTACTTGCAACCAAACAGCCTTCAGTAGTAGCCATTGGGATATAAAGTAATTCCTCGTCTAGCAGCAAAGGACCAGCGATTCCAACAGGTATAGGAACATATCCTATCACATTTTCACAACAAGATCCCATTACCTATGCATTATAACAAACAGAGGTAATATAAGCATACAGCAGTCTCACAAAATTTTAATCAATGTGTATAAACTATTGAATACAATTTTAACATTCAAATATCTGAAGATACAGAAATTTCAAATTGCAACAGTCTGAAATCTTAACACAACCATTTATTAAACCAAGAGTAGTTTTTAATTCATATGAATAAAATACAGTGCATTTTTAAAATAGTTTGTCTTTATCATTAAATGAAAGCTCCCACTACTACAAATTTTCACACCACACAAGATTCATTCTTCAACAATTAAGATGAGGATAACAAGATATTTTTTTTTAGTAAAATTTCTCTATTCCTCCTCAAAATAAAGGCAAATAAATTTTTATTGAAAAATCCAAATAGTATTACTAAAAATTTAAAACAGTTATCAATATTTCTCATAAATAATCATATAATATCCAAAATGTGATCATATCCCATCACCTTAATTTGTTTACAACAAGTATAACAAAAGAAATTCAAAATTGTTGCAATTATATAACATTTAAGCATAATAAAACTCTTTTTAACCACCCAGTACAAATTCATCATTAACATCTATAAATATTCATTCATAATTATTTATAACTTTATGTATATTTTTAAAATTGTTAATATTTTTAAATTATATGACTAAACTATTATATTTTATATTAAACTTACTTTTCTATAATCATAATTCGAATATGGAAGTGAATCAAATACATCTTCTTGTTTAGCAAGTTTACTAATTAGTTTCCTCCTCAGTAAAACACCTCTCTTAGGATTCCTTAAAACAGTTTCCAATGCATGAACAGGAATTATTTTTCTCTCAGCTAACATCACTACCTCATCATCAAAAAGGCCAGCTCCACCAACCTATTAAATTTTTTTTTTAAATTAAATGCAATAACATTTGAAAATATAGATTCAGAAAAGAAATACTACAGAGTTATAACTTTGAAATTTCAATAATTTGTCATCAATGCAATATTGCTGTTTTTGAATGCTTAATTTTCAAAAAATAAATCAACAAGGGTATAATGCAATAAAGAAAAATTAAACATTCGTTTAATTTTCTCCCCTGAGAAAAAACGATAAGTAAAATGTCTACTATGATAAATAAAATGTTTTAAGAAAACTGGCTATAAAAAATTAGTAACTTGCAATTTTGATATTAGAAATTTCTTAAGTAAATAAAATAAAAAATAGAAAATTACAGGAAAAGAAAAAGGTGCTTTTAATAAAAAATATATATATATTATTGACATGTATGAAATACTTTGATTTAAACTATAAATTTTTGATTACCTGTGATTTTAAAATTTCTTTACACTCTTCAATGCTACGAAGTTCTTTGGGCAACTCTTCACTTTCCTGTACTGAACAAGTATTTTCCATCTCTGTTTGTACTGATTCATCCAAAGTTTTAATGACTTTTTTACAATCATAACTGCGTTCTCCAACAGTAAAAGAAACTGGATTTGGTTTTGATCGAGTTATTTGAGTAGCAGATTCTTGAATTACATCATGACTTCTTAATGAACCTAACATAAATAAAAAAGTATTTTAAATATGGAAACAAATATTACAAAAGCACTACAAAATTTGTAGAATTACATTTTCAAGAACACAATAAAGTTAAAACTTTTATTTTGCAGTAATTTTATGGAAAAAAAAAAAAAACATATCCTTTAAAAGTAGCCAAAATTAAAAATTTTATAAAGAAAAACAAAAATTAAAGTGTTTTTATAATTAAATCAAATTTAATGTTATGTATTGTAACTGGTAAGAAGTACTTATCTCAAACTACATTCAATTAATAAAATCAAATTCTGAATTGATAAATAAGAATCATGCTTACAAAACTGAGAAAAATTCAAGAAAATGCCAATGAGCTTCGCACTTAAAAATTTAATTTATGGTCTTGCATAAAACCACTAAAAATTAAAGAGTTAGCACTGATTAATGCATTTACATTACTGTTTGATATAAAATTATGGTAATTTATATTTTCAACCTTATATTTTAAACATTCATATCGCATTTGCATATTGAACCTTAAAATTTTATGTAAAGTAGGAAAATAACATGCAATGCATTTACAAATGGACATTTTGTTAATAGAAATTTATAATGATTATTTTTGACAAATAAAAATAAAAAAGTACTATAATTACCTTCATAAGTACTTGTCTGTGAAGTGAAAGTTCGATAAGAAAGTGGGCGCCTTGAAGGTGATGAATTAGCAGCTGCTAAGTGTTCACTCAAATCTTCATGCGATATGAAATAATGATATATAATAGCAAATGTGCAAGCTAAGGTAACCAAAACCATCTGTTCAGCACTACCAAATCTATAGAGAACGATTTAAAAAATTTTTATTTTAGTAGCATCTAAATATATTTGATAATAAGCACTTATATAAGAAAACATACACATCATTAAACTAAGAAATAAAATGAAATGCATACTTTTGCATATATAAATCCCAATTTGAAGGTTGATCAGGGAAATTTTCTAGAGTTGATTTGTTTGCTTGTTGTAAATGTCTGCTAGCAATAAACACAGGATACCTACTGTGTGCATGAACTAAAACTAAACCAGCAGACTGCAAAAAAGAAAAATTGTTTTAAAATACATCAATTTATAGTAAAAAATTAGAACAAGGTGGCTACAGAAACAAAAAAGAAAAAGAATTTCCTTGACTTTTACCTAACTAACTTGCAACATTTCCCTGACTTATGGCTACTAAGTTTTATTACTTTCTCCCTACTCAGAATCACTGTATGTGTACAATATGTTATTAAAAACACTTTTACCGGTTATTTAATAAGTCCAAAAAAAAATTTTTTATGAAACTTAATTTAAAGAAAATAGAATGAGCATCCTAAAAAAATCTATTAAAACAAGTATAATACAGTAAACACCCAAATTATTACAAGATAACCATCTTTTACTAAAATAAAGATAAATTATTTCATTTAACTATTTTTATTAAGATATTAAGAGGATTTACATGATTTTAATTTAACAATTCTTTTTTTTAAGAAACTTGCAAAAAGAAATCAGAAATCAAACTTGCAAAAGAAAATGACATGTGGTTTTTAAAGGCATCACCATATCATTCAAATATGCTTTTTTTTAAAATGTATAAATATAAGAGAAACTCAATTTAAAAGCAGAATTAGTAATTAAATTTCTAGTAACTAAACATACAAATAAATAAAAATATGCATGCAATGTATAAGCTAAAGGATTAAATAATTTAGGCTTAATACACTCAAAATATATATCAATAATTTCTTAGACTTAATTTTCAGCAATTTAAATACATAAATAATAAATGCCAATCAATACAGATGCTAAAGGATTGTGAAATTAGGTTGAAGGAATGAATTTAAGTTTAATCCATAATTACAAACATATTGAAATCATTACTTTTCTAAATTGGCTTAAGCAAATAGCTTAAGTACAAATAATAGCATGAGTGCAAGTAGAGCACAATAAAAACAAAAACACACACACACACACACACACACACTAGTGAAAGATACATTTAAAAATGAAAGAAATCAAACTGGGTGGCACATAATAATAATAATAAAAAAATGGAAGTAAGGTTACAGTTAAACACATAACAAATTGAGTTGACAAACATACTTGTTACAAAATTGCTAATTCAGTGTATGCTCGGCTAGAAATGCTCTTGTCAGCAACTTTCCCCAATTTTTAAATATTTTTATGAATTTCCATGACTTTTCAGAATTGATAAAATTTCCCAAATTCTCAGTTCTGTTGCCACCCAGTAGAAAGAACTGATGAGCCAAAATAAAAGGTAACGAAATATAATAAATACTCGTGGCATTAATTTTAAATTTTTTATTGGTTGATTTAATATATATCAACTGTAAATATCTTTTTTTTTAATAAGGATACTAATAAATCTAAATGCTCAAAATGGATATAATATGAATTAATTTCTATAACATTTATTATTTCAATGTATTATTTGAATTTTGAAATCATTTGAACTAATCTGTGAGCTAATTTGTTAAATTGACATATTAAAATTATTTTGGTTAAATGGATTTTAATGAATTTCTTAGATGATTCTGAGATAATATAAGCATTTTATTTCTCTTTCATTGCATCATATAAAGAGGGGGAAAAAAAACTTAAATTACCATTATAAGTTTGACACGTTGCAAAACCGGATTAGGTTTTTGTTCTTCCTCTTGTTGTAAAATTCTAGATAAAGTACTGAAGTACCACACAGGTCTACCTTCATCTTGGTCTCTAGATAACTAAAAAAAAAAAAAAAAATTAATTATAAATTCAGTTACCTTTTGTTTTTACCATTATAATTTTTTTTTTGTTTATAATCAACACAAAATATTATTACAATTAGAACAATTCAACTATAATGAAACTATTTTTAAATATCTATTTAAAAATAACTCAAAATAATAGAAAGTAAGAATCCTGAAACAGTACATATAATAGTTTCAAAAACCATTGCAAAATGAATATATACAGCTGAATATTTAAATCATTAGATAAAATTGACATGTTTTAATATACACAAAAATAAATTGCCAAAAGTATTTTATTTGAAATTAAAACAATATTTTAAATTTTATTACTCTTACCTCTAAAATAAGAGCTAAACAAGCAGGAAAAAACAACAAAAACATAAAATAGTTGATAACAGCAGACATACAAGCAAAACGACATAGTTCTTCCAATCTTCTTACTCCTAATAAAAAAAACAAATATTAAAATAAAAGGAAACATTGTTTTAAAAACACATTGAAGATTTGTTTATAATAAAATACCTTTTACAATCAGTTTTCTAAATAAATCATCTTTTAATACACACTTTTACAGAGTTATAAAAAAAAAAAAGTTTTTTTAATTATCTGAAGATACTTAAAATAACACAATGATAAAATATTTCAAGCAAAAGTTGAATGTTTTGTAATTTTCAGATTTTATTATCAAGTTTGAAGAATTGTTATTAATGCACAAAACATAAAAACTAGTCTTAAAATCTTAATTTCAAAACCAATATTTTAAGTGATTTAGTAGCATATATATATATAAACACTTAAAAAAAACCTCAAGAACACATTTTATCAGGAAGAATGTTTTTATTTTAAAAAATAAATAATAATTGTGAGCAAAATTAATTCATCTTGACCATAATTTATTTTTTTTTATTTACATATTATATCGGGTTGTTTCATATGAAATGAACTTTTTGGTATTCGATGACTTTCTATAAAATACATATTTACCAACATTAAGTTAAATAAAAAAATTATGTATAATTTTATTGCTTATTTTACACTCTGCCAATTTGCCCATTTTGTTTGCATATTCGTGACAAAATTTTTAGAAAACCTTAAATAAAAACTTGGAACGCCACAAAATAAGGATATCTTACTATCTAAGAAACATGATATATTAATGCTGCATCAGGGAATGGCATAGTTAATATATCCACAGTGAAACGATGGTTTGACAAGTTCAAATCAGAAGATATGAATTTAGAAAATGTGGTACACGTGAAAGCATCCTCTGTAATGATGTTCTAAAAGCAAAAGTTGAAAATAATCCTACAGTAACTGTTACTTGCTGGTGATTTTGGAGTATGCATAGCAACAGTTTCAAGAGTTCACACAGCATTTGGAAAGTTGAAAAACTTGATAAATGGCTTTTCAAACGAGTTGACATATAGGTAAAAACTGCAATGCTTGCAAATGTGCACATCACTGAGTTTTCAACCAAGAATTTGTTCCTTTTTTGATCATATCCTTACTTGTGTTAAAAAATGGATGTTGTATGATGTACTGTGGCCAGATGCCAATGAAAAGCCTAAATACACAACCAAACCAAACAGACGATGGTTTGGTGGAATCAAAGAGGAGTTATCCATTGCAGCTTCCTAGGAATATGTCAAATAATTAATTCACAGAATTACTGTCAACAAATTGATATTGTGCATCAGAAATAGCATTAGAGAATAAAAAATGCATTCTTCTTCTTTATGATAAAACAAGACTTCATGTTTCACAAGTTACACTTCAAAAACGCAACAAGTTGAAATTTGAGGTTATACCTCATTCATTAGATTTGTCTGTTAATGACTACCACTTCTTTAAACATTTGGAATCGCTTTTAAAATAAACATTTAATCAATTACAAAGCTTAAAAACAGCCTTTACTGAATTTATTGACTCCAAATCAAAGGTATTCTTAAAAATTGGTATAAAAATGCTTTGTAATCCATGGCATTTGTGTGCATGGATATAAATGGAGCATATTTTGACTAAACGTATTCAGACAGTTTGTATTTGTGACATTTTTAAAGTTGTGTACTCAAAAGTACATTTCATATTGAACAAACAAATAATAGGATATTATTAATAAGTAAAAGTAAATTTTACAAAATTCAATATAGACCTAGTAGATTCTAGTATTTAGGAATTAAATTATTTATGTTTGTCTTTCTAAATGAGTTTTAATAAATATTTACAATACTTTTTATTTTAATGTCAACATTGCAATAAATTAGAAGTAAAAAAACTTATTGAAACAAATTAGATATGTCCATTTCAACATTATATAACATATTACCTGATAAAGTCCCAACTCCAATGACTAGAGTTTTCACAATTGTGTCTAGGGTAATAGTAGGACCAATAATTGACATTCCTTGAGCAATGTTTTCTTGAACTTCTTCCTGTATTAAAAAAAAAAAGTGCCCTCCTTTAAAATAAATCATGTATTATAAAATCACAGATACACAAGCTAATCAATTGTCTGGGTTTTTTTTTTTTATTATTATTATAAAGGATTAATTATGCTAAGAATTGCATATAAATAAAAAAAAATGACGATATTTAATAAAAATAACAATTTCTGTAGTTGAACAAATAATTAAAAAAAAAAAATTCATTATCAAATTTGTTTAACAACAGCTGCCAAATTCATAAAGGTAATAATTTTTTTGCCTACAAATGAAACATTTGGAATTATCAGAATTATACACCAAGACATAGCAATATTTCCAAACAATATTTATGTACTTAATAAATAGGATTAGTTCACAAAATCTATCATGCATTTTTTTTTTTTTTTTTTTTTTTTTTTCCCTTTTTTTTCATGTTACTACTTTTACTCATAATAAGCTTTTAGAAATTATGCTTAGTAGAAAAAATTTACATAAAGATATAGATCTAAATATTTTATTTTTAAAATAATTCTTTTTATTGCAATTTTATAATGCTTTATAACTTATTTAATTCCTGACATGCTAAATGAAATTTAAAAAAAAATACTACTGATAAATTATTTGATGTATTATTTAAAGAAGTATAAAGCAAAAAATATATACCAACCTGTGTAGAAGAACTAAGAGCAAACTGGGCAAGTAAACCAGCATTTGTTATATCCATTAATAAAAAGTAGAAAGGTAAAGCCTTGCTGACAAAAATAAAGTTATGATTGGGAATTAGAATAAAATTAAAATAATAGTTTATTACTTAAGACAGAAAAGTATAGTATAGTATATTTAAAGCTTAATTATGATTTGAAGATAAACTTCATTCTTAACATCATTGACTTTTTTAATTTCAAGACTAATTTTCATTTTTAATTAGAGGATACAGTTACCAATTTTCTTCATCTATTGTATATAATAAAATAACACATAGACCGAAAGGTCATTTTGAACATTTCATGTAAAATTTTGAAAATTAATAACAGCATATGTTAATAATTTCAGTAAAAACTTTAATGTTGAAAGAAAATAGCTTTTTGTTTTAAAAGAAGAAAAATCTTATACATCATTTTTAAATTAAATTTCCACAAGTTACAGATTTAAAAATTCATGCATAATTGTACTCACTTTAATTCGGTGAAGTCACCCGCCAGTAAATTTGTCATATTTATACTGAACACAAAACATGATACTAGACAGGAAAATGTAAAAACTCCTCCAATTACTATAACATAAACAAACAATTTCTTAATTTTTATTATAATGAAACAAATCCTAATTTAACAATGCAGTTGTATGCAGTAACATATAATAATATATTTAAAAAATAGTTTTTAAAAAAATTGCATCATGTGTATACTGCAATGAAATATGCAAATTATTATGATTTCAGTGCAATTACATGTCATGGGTGACTGCAGTGTCCCTTACACTCTGTAAATACAAGTAGGAAATAATATGAAGTGTTCTATTGTCCGATTTTGTGCAGCTTCAGTATGCCTTGTAGAAAAACACAAGCATCATTCGAGCATGTTTCTGAGTTAGACTGATGTAGAATCATAGCCTACAGAGAATGTGGATTAAATTTGTCATTGTATAGGATATAGAAAAGCAACAATCACATGAATATGAAATTGGTGGATGCAGAAGGGAACAATAGGAGCAATTGCAACCACCTTCTTGCACCATGAGTAGACGGGTATATTATGTACTTAACACTGATGAATACAGTGCCACATTTGTAACTAATTGCAACAAATACAGTTTGTAACAACAATTGATGTGTGCACAAATAATTTGATGTCTTGCACAGTACAATAGGCTGTCTGCTATGCATGCATTGCTTCACTTAAATATAACTTTAAAACCACAGGCATTTGCAATGGACATCTGAATGGCATGGCATGTTTTCAGAATAACATTTTTTCCTGCAGTATCACAATGGTCTAGATTTGGAAACATGGAGAGAGACTGTTCAACTGTTGTGTTATGCATTGTCATATTGGTTCTACATCTAGAGTTTTAGTGCAAAGTGGCATTGGATTCAACTCCTGCAATCCTTAGTACACAGCCTGGTCTCCTTCCTTATTTTCAGAGCTTGATTGCAGCCAAGTTTCAACAGTAGAATGCATGACCACATGTTACATGTAATGTTCCAAGCTTCCTTCTTAGCCCACCATATTGTACTGTTACCTTGGCCTGCCTGTTTCAGATCTATTATCCATCAAAGATGTTTGGTCAATGATTGGAGAACCAATAACCACACAAATGGGTGCACCAGATGAACTTTAGCTATGTGTATGGATAACTTGGACTGCCATTTCCTCACAACACATCTAAATCATATTTCTCCTAATGTAGTTATTGACAGCCATAGAAGCATCACTCATTACTGATTTTCTTGTTTTGCTCATCTTAAAGAAGGTTGCATTTCAAATCAATTAACATTGGTACTATTTATAATTTCTTTAGCTTTGATATCTCTTGTCTTCCTTGGTGATGCATTTTGAAGAGACAGCATATGCATTTAAATATAAAAGCAAACTTTTTTTAACACACTTATAGATTTATTACACAGATTTTAACTATATAAACTGATACATTAAAAAAAAAATTAAGTATTGAATTTCATTAAATATATACCTAGCAAGAAAAGAATTTAAATGAATCAAAATTTAAATGAGATATTGAGTAAAATTAAAAATTTTACAGAAATATAACAAATAATAAATTTTATAAAAATAAGTTAGAATGTTATCTGAATATATATTAATTAAAAATGATAAATTAGAAATAAAAAGAAAAACAAAAAGATGAATCAAACATTTTTGTTTTAAGATAATTCAATTTATGTAAAACATTTCACAAGTATAAAATATTTTCTTAATCTGTACTGCTACATAATCATATATCATTAAATTTATATTTCTAGTATTTTTTTCAATTATAATTAAGGAAAAATTAATAGTAAGTTATGCCACCTTTACAAAGGGTTGTAATATTCGCTAAATATTATTTATAATTATTCAATTTCTAATAAAGAGTTCAGCAAAAAAAAAAAAAAAAAAAAAAGTATTAGATATTTTTTCTAAAATTATAAAATCATATATATGATAATATATTTACTATTTTTCTATACATTGAATCCATTAATATTATCTTAAAGCTTTTCAAAAAGATACAAATTTAGATATTTATTCCAGATACTGCTAAATCATATATATTAGCAACTAGTAAACTTTATTCTTTATATTACACTATTTAATATATAAGTATTAAATATTTTAAATTTTTAAGCCATTTCTTACCAGAAAATAATTTTTATATGTTTAAATTTTAATATAATTATAAACAAATTAAAATATGCAACTGCAGTTTTATTTTCTAACTTTACATTGATATAAAAACCTTTTTAGTTATAATTTAAAGGATATTATTATTATTTTCAAATATAAGAACTTACCAACTAAAAATGTTGATCCTAATTTGTTGAGCTTTAAAAATGGATGAATGAAAAATAAAATAGCGACACACCTTGCAATCGATAACAAAACTAATTCCACACCTTTATTTTCCTAAAAAGTTGAAAAATTGATTATCAAATACATTTTATTAAGGTTATATTAGAGCTTATTTAATAACACAAACCAGTCATAAATAATTTCTAATACCAAAGTATAAAGTCATTTTTAGAGCTATAATTTATTCAGCAAATATAGTATGATTGGATTACAATATTTATACTAGATGAAACAAATTATTAAATTCAGAACTGGTTCCTAAATAAAATTGACAAATCAATATACCTTACACTGCTTTAATGATATTAATGTGGAAAAAAAACTATCTTTGTAAATGCTTTACTGATATTATATTAAATACTTATTATGCACAAAAAAGAAGAAAAGAATTTAGTATAATATGCAAATATGTTAAAATATAGAATATTAAAAATACTGCTTAGTGATATTATAAAAATTATATCTAATCAGTAACATGAATTCAAAATTCAATTATTTATTTATTATTCATAACTTTGTAACATCTAACCAGGAAAATAGAGCAGAGAAAAATAAATAAATAATAGGCATAATTATTTTGTTAATTATATGATACAGTATAAAAATATTTTAAACAAGAAGTTAAAATTTATCCTAATTTAGAAAACTATATGTAATAGCTCTAAGTTTGCAGTTATATTTAATTTAAGCAACACAAATTTAAACTAAGAAACATGTCCTTACTTCTGAACAATCATAACCACATATTTTGGTATTATTTCCTAATGATCCCCTCCAAACTATTAATGTCAAGAAGGCAATGATAATTTCCCAAGGATGAGAGGCACATAGCCTTCCAAGACGGTAGAACACATGTGACAGCATTCTAAAAGGATGCTCGATAGACCTAAAAGAGTAAAAATTGGTAAAATTGTTTCCAAAAAAAGAATACATTAATATCAATACCAAATATACTTTACACGAAAGTCTGTAATAGTTACATAAATAATTTGAAGTATAACTTATAAACTTATATAAAAGTATAAAGTATATATAATGTATGTAACATATTTAAAAGTATAACTTCTTCGAAGTTAACTTGACAGTATAAATCTCAAATTAAAAAAATAATTTTAAAGTTATTTATTGTAATTCTATTCTATAAGATATTTTAATTGCATAAGTTTTTCTTTCTTTTTTCATTAAGAGATTAAAGACAATGAGTAATGATTATCACATTAAATGGAAAAAAATTATTTTGATTTCCAAATTTGTTTATCAACTTGGATAATGTTAAAACATACCAAATGACTAATAGGTAGATTTTATAATTTATATATTTAGATATATATGTTTGTTTAAAAAGTATTATGCATATTAGATTTAACAAGTTGTTTACCACAAAACAAGCATGATTGCATCTTTATTTAGATACGGAAGACAGTATATTGACAAAGAATTCCATATTGATATTTTTTTAATAAATACTTTTCATTCAAATTCCAAAAACTAAATAATATATATATATATATAAAGATAACAAGAAAATAATCATCACCAACAATTTATAAATAGTTAAACAATAAAAGTTATATATACCAGATATAAAAAAAAAATTACCCAACATTTTTAAAACGAAACTAGGATACTTGTATAAATATACAAAGTTGCAGTAAATATGTTAATAATTGAAACATTTTTTAGCATTAAAAATTTGATTATCCATTCATTGTCGGATCTTTTTAATGAAAATGAATAAAATAAACATACTATATACCTATAAGTATCTACTAATTTGCATTACGGTCATTTTAACGCAAGAAACATTTATAAGTTTCATCTGCGCATATACAAATAAAGACAATTTTAAATAAGACATTTTTAATTAAAATTAACGAATTCAATAATTTTTTTAGATTTCGAATATTTATATAACAGATTTAAAGGTCAGACTAAACATAAAAATACCTGAGCAGTAACTCATTGTTTCATATTTATTATTGTGATGTAATCAGTTTTAACAAATATACAAGACCTAATATATTCAAATAATTTCTTTTAAAATTAAAACAAAATTCTCGAAAATTTGCAGGTATAAATACAAATTATTCCTATGATTCAGCCCGACCTACAAACACGAAAAGCACATTTAAAAAGGAAGTCACGTGTTTCTTACTCAACTTCCGTCAGAAATAGATCATTATCTTTTTCTTCAATGACGATTTTTATTTTCATTTTCAATAACTTTGAAATTTTATGTGAAAAAAACGTTTATTTTTTTATTAATCAAGTTCCATCATAAACTATAACTGTGTGCAAGGAAATGTTCAGCTTCGATTTAGAAACTAGTGCGCGTCGATTTTGAAAGGAAACGATTCCGCGCAGTTATTCGTACAGTTAATTTTTAAATGACTTAGCGCCAAAATTAAATGGATATCAATTAGTGAAAATAAAAAAGATTACTTTTCAGTAAGATAACTCCGTACACGTTGTTTTTATTTAATAAATTTTCAAAATTTAAGAATATTTAATATAAGAAACAATAAATTATCATAATTATTATGAATTTAATCAAACATAACACCAGATTTTAAGAAGGTGCAGCAGTTTCTACTTCATTCTATAAAATATGAATATCTTTGAAAACAAAACTAAGTAACGTTATATATCGGATTATATGAAAATTGAAAACATGTTTAAATTGATATACAATTTATTAAACATTTCCGCAGAGGCTCATAATAAAATGTTAATTTCCACCAAAAATATTCTGTTTATTATAAAACTCAATTTATTCCGATTTTTATGTATGCAATCTTTTTCTCTAACTATAAAAAGAAAAATTATTAGTATTTTTATTTTATAAAGGAAAGACTTCGCTTGACAAATGTTTTTATAACAAATTTCTTTTATTTCCTAAAAAATAAGGAAAAATTTTTTAATTGATAAAAATGTGTTCCTTAAATCTAATTAAAAAATGAAAATTTCCATGAAAACATCGTGAATCGATTATATTAGTTCAGCTTGCTTCATTTTGTTCTCCATCATCATTGTTGAATACAGATGTCGAGTGCCTGAACGCGAAGCGTTCATCTACTCAATGGTATGTGAAGGCAGTAGGAAAGAAAAGTCATGATAAATAGATAATAGTAATCGTATGAATTGAGAGAAAAAAAAGAAGAAAGTAAGGAAAATGTAAATCATCGGTGATGGAAACGAAACAAGAAATGTATGATCAGCGTTGAAGTAAAATATCTAAAAAGCGATAAGTGAGCAGGAAATTACGGTGGTTTGAGGCTTCGATTCCATTTAGAAGTAGAGAAAGGATACTTGTATTTTCCATTCAATTGCGTAAATATAGTTTGTGCCTTGATGAGAGGGTTTTCGTGAGTCGCAATGGTATTGAAGAAATTTCTAGAAAGTTTAGTAATATAGTTGTCAATAGAATCAATTTTTAAATCTTGATGAATTGTAGAGTTGCGGACAAACCAGGGTGCACCAGTGATAATACGAAGAAGTTTGTTTTGAATAATTTGTACAGATTTCTTGTTAGAATGTGCAGCTAGACCCCAGATTGGGGCAGCATAGGTAAGGATAGGCCTAAGAACTTGTTTGTAGAGAAGAAGTTTGTTTGACAAAGTTAATTTAGAAAATTTATTAATGAGTGGTAGAGTGAGATAAAATTTTTTCCAACATTTTTCTTTGATTTTTTGAATATGAGCTCGAAACGTAAGTTTATTGTCTATAATTAAGCCGAGATATTTAATATTAGTTGCCCATTCAATTTCTTGATCAAAAAGGGAGAGATTAATATATGGTTGTCTGGCGTGTCCTTTTCGGAAAATGATAGCTTGAGATTTAGAGACATTAATTGCGATGCGCCATTTAGTTAGCCAATCCTCTAGGATATTCAGAAAATTTTGAAGAGTATTGATGACATAAAGAATAGAAGCACCTTGGGCAAGAGCAGCAGAATCGTCAGCAAATAGGCAAGTGGAAATGTTAGTGCACTGAGGAAAGTCGTAGGTAAAGATATTGTAGAGAATAGGACTTAGCACGCTTCCTTGAGGTGTACCAGCACAAATACGACCGATTTTGGAGAATTCATTATGAAGTCGAACTTGAAAGGTTCTATTTTTAAGATAATTTGTAATGATAAGTGTGATCCAAGGTGGAAATTGAAGTTTGATCATTTTGTAGATCAGTCCATTGTGCCACAATCGATCGAAAGCTTTTTTGACATCTAGAAAGACACCTCCTGTAAAAAATTTATAGTTATATCCTTCAGTGATGATATTGGTGACACGTAGAAGTTGATGACAAGTTGAGTGATGTTGACGGAATCCAAATTGTTCTGCTGGAATTATGGAATTTTTATCGCAAAAAGAAGTAATATGTTTCACTAAGAGTTTTTCGTAAAGTTTTCCTACACAGCTAAGGAGACTGATGGGCCGATAATTTTGAGGAAATTTCCTATCTTGGCCAGGTTTAGGGAACATGATGATATTTGCTTTTTTCCAGATAGGAGGAAAGTAGTGATATTTAGTACAGCTGTTGTAGATTTTTGCAAGATGAGTAATGGCATTAAGGGGGAGACACATTAAGGCTTTATTTGGAATGTTGTCAGGTCCAGAAGATTTCCGAATGTTGAGATTCTTGATTAAGTTAATTATGTCAGATGGAGAAAAAAAAATATTGTTATGATAATTTTGATGATCAGCTAGAAAGGAAGTTACTGTATCTTCAACATGTTCAATTTGTGAGTAATCGCAAGGTTCAGTGTTTTCTTGAAAGGAGAGTTCAAGGTTTTCAGCAAAAGAGTTCGCTTTATCAGAAGATGAGAATATAAGACCTGAGTATCCAACCAGTGGAGGAATTTTGGGATATTTTTTGGTAAAATGTTTGTTTGTTTTGAAAAGAGAATTATCTTCTGGATTTAGGCCTAATAAAAATTCATTCCATCTGTCATTTTTTAATTTGTGAATCATTTGCTTTATTTCTTTTTGAAGCTTGTTGACGGATTGCTTGAACGGAGGAAACCTGGTATCTTGCCATAATTTTCGAATTCTGTTTTTTTCCGCAATTTTAGAGGTGATTTCAGTCGGAAGTTTTTGGTGTGGTGTACTGAGTTCTTTAGATTTGCTAGCAAGGTTGACAGCAGAAGTAACAGCATAGTTAAATTTATCAATTAATTTGTCAATATCTTGAATATTGGAGATGACTGGATTACCAGGAATGCTTTGAGAGAGAATTTTAGTAAAAATATTCCAATTGGTAGTTGTGATTATGCTATTGAGGAAGGGCGTAAATGAATTATGAGAGACTTCAACTATCACAGGGTTATGATCACTGGAAAGATCGTTGATAGAAGAAGCAGGTCCGGCGTTTAAATTTTTAAGAAGTGCGATGTCAAGAGTACTATTGCAAGGATTGTGAAGGCAGAAATATGTGGGATCATTAGGAGCAATAACATTGAATGCATTAAGATTTGTCCAATCGAAGAGAATAGAACCATTTATGTTGCTGCGTCCATTATTCCATGCAGGATGCTTGGAATTGAAGTCACCAAGTAGAAGTACTTGTTGATTGGAGTTCGCTATTGTATCAAGTTCTTGTGTGAGGAATCTACCAATTGGATGGCGATAAATGCTAGCAACAGTAATTTTTAGGTTATTCTTGAGGTTAATAACGATAGCAGAGTTTTCAAAGCTGGTTGTAGTAAAATGAATTTGATGATGATTAATATTTTTATGAATGCAGATAGCAGTGCCTCCTCCTCTGTGGGTAAGACGATCGGAGCGATAAATGATATAATTTGGAATTTTGAAGGAATCGCCTGGCCGAAGATGTGTTTCTTGGAGAGCAATTACATGAGGTTTATTTTCAGATATAAAATTTTGTAATTCATTAATTTTTCCTTTCAGACTATTGGAGTTCCAAGTCACGCATAAGATAGAATTATTGGTCGATCTATTGAATGTTATTGACTGGTTGATTTTGAAGAGCAGTTATTAAAACAGAAAGATTTGAAAGTACCCCAACTAATTGTTGCAGAATGAGTGGAATTGGAGGCGTTTCCGTGGAAGCCTGCAGAGTATTGGAAGAAGTAGTATGGTGAGAGGTCTGGGTAGGAAGAGTTGGAAAGTCATCTGAAGAAGGAGGAACAGTTAGAGAAGCCTTCTGATGTGCGGGAAGAGACAATTGGTTGGAATTCTCAGGCTTCATTTGTTGTGCTTGTTTTTTTAAGTCTCTCCGTCCAAGCGTTGACCTTCGGGGGATTTTGTTCTCCATTTACACATATGTTTTTAATGATGTTTTCCCTGCCTTAAAAAACATTATAAATTAAGTGAATATTTAAGGCTATACAGTTTTAATTCCATTTAAGTAACCACTTTTAATTAACTACACAACCAATGAAAGTAATTACTGGATATTTTCAAAACATACTAGACATAGAAAAAAAAAGTAAGTCTCAAACCACCATAATTTCCTGCTCACTTATCGCTTTTTAAATATTTTACTTCAACGTATATTTACTGATCATACATTTCTTGTTAAGTTTCCATCACTGATGATTTACATTTTTCTTACTTTCTTCTTTTTTTTTTCTCTCAATTGATATGATTACTATTATCTATTTACCATGACTTTTCTTTCCTACTGCCTTCACATACCATTGAGTAGATGAACGCTTCGTGTTCAGGCACTCGACATCTTTATTCAACAATGATGACATAGAAAAAAAAAGTTATCGACTTTTATAATATGTCATGGTATTAATCTTATTCTTCACTAAAAAGCAATGCTTTTTTTAGAAGAATTCGTGTAGCAAATTTGTTTCACATTAAAAATTTTTCGTGAAAAAACTATTCGTTATCCCAGTTTAAATAACTAGATATTCAATTTTTATGTGTAAAACATTTAATTATTTCTGTAAAAAATTATAATTTCTATAGTAATATTTCGTCACAAACAAAAAATTTAAATGATATTAATATAAAAAGAAACATTTAAACATTAAATAAAGCATTAATTGATTATGATTCAGTGAAAACATTGAATTCTAAGAACGGATATTAAAATCTCAAATTCGAGATTCGAAAATATTTGTTTACGTTTCGGGATGAACTATGAATACAAATTTGAATTATGAATGAAAATTTTGAATTATTCTAAATTTTTAAGAAAATCTAATATATATAAATAATAATTCTATAATTCTTAAGTTTATAGATAATAATTGAGAAAGCATATGCCTTACTCATATTTGTTAAATCATAACTGAATGGAATCATCATTTTAAAAATTAATTTAGGCATTCCGATTTTGCTTTTATTTATAATTTCTACTTTCATCATTAATGCTGGAACCGTCGCTTTTTTCAAATTCTTAAAGTCTTTAATAGTTAGTATAGTTAATAAATTAAGTAATTGTTAATAAATAAATTTTTGAATTAAAATAATGTATCTAAAAACAAATTTGTAAATTAATTAAAGAAAACTAAAAATAATTCGTATTATTTAAATTTTTTAATGGAAAGTTACAAAATTTATGCTTTTGAACTGCAATCTTAGTTTCAAATTATTAAAAATTTGTAAGACATCAGAAAATGTTTCTTATTCTAAACAATACCATATTCAAATAAATATTTTGAAGAGATGTTAATTAAGAAATAAATTCGGTGCATCATGTCAAGATTATCTCGCGGATAATCCTCATAAATATGTTTCTCAGGAAAGCTCGTAATAAAAAGTAGGCTTTGGAACCTGAAATACGAGATTTCTAATTATGCCAATGGAAATATGCCTTGAAAAAAATAGTCTAGTGACATCTAAATTTAGAAATATAGGTAATAGTAATATATATATATATATATATATATATATATATATGCAATTTACCAAAACCTTGAGTAGCGTGTTTAAAAAATGAAACTTGAGTAACAGCTTCAATTTTATTGATGACTAAAATTGTCTGATTCACTCTGCTGCATGAAAATGTATTGTTTGAATGAAATATCTGTTTCAGTTCAGTTGAGATTAATGTGAATCGGTACGATTCATCGGAGTTCCTTGGTCGCGAAGCGACCAAACCTCCTATTAGCAAGAAATAATTAAACAGTGGTAGTCGGTCACTGCCCATTGATAACGAAAAACAATTTGCACAATATATAGAAAAAGTGAAAATATAAAAGAAAACATATACAAGAAAATACAAAGCACAACTACTAAAAAAAAAAAAAAAAAAAAAGACCGGAGAGAACCTAAAGCCGAAGCACAATATAGCACCCACGCAGGAGTATTTAAAAGAACAAACAAAAATATACGCGGAGCGCGAACTTAACCTGAAGTTACCAGGACCATAGAAAAATGCAAGAGAAGAAATGCAGTCTACTGATTGATGTTTATAACACATCTAGGTCTTTTACGAGACGAGTGCAGAGAAATATCATATTCAAATTGATTTAATGCTTGGATGACAGAGTTACTTGATCTATTGAGTGATGAATAAAAGTCTTTTGCAATTTTAGCCACATATTCCCTAAAGCTAGGCATGGAAAGTGCATATTTAATTTCGGCGTTTCTAAAATACCATGGGGCATCAACAATCATGCGGATAACCTTGTTTTCAAGCCGTTCTAAAATAATAAAATTGCTTTTGGCTGTAGAGCCCCAGACTGGACTCGCATATGCTATTATCGGACGAAGATAAGCTAAATAGATTAGAATAACCTAAAGTTGAGATTAATACACGATTCAGTCAGACATACACATAAAATAGCAATAAAAGATAAACTTTAGATAAGAAATATCAATTGCATCATCATCGACTACTTTAAATTCTTTAAATCGTTAGATTAAATTTATAAATTAACAATTAAATTTATAAAAATTAAAGAGAAATTTCAATTTTTTTTAGATTACGGGATTAATTAAAATATTTCTTTTTATAAAAGGTTGAAATTGAAGATCAAAAAGGCAAAGTGTAATTTAACAATGAAGGAGCTAGAGGCCGCTAGGCGGCCAAGGATCTCGATATAAATCTACAATAAGAAAAATACAAAACATAACGTAATATTCAGTTGCCATTTATTTATCCAAAAATCTTCTTGACAATTTAATTATAATAGCCATTTTGTTAGGTAACCATTGAAATTGCTTTATTGCTACAATTTATTTCGATGACTTTTTGGATATTTAGTATGAATTGTAAATTATATAATTAAGAATAATATTAGTAGTGAGATTTTAATTACAGCCTATTACTTAAAATAATTTTAAAGATCACTTATACATATAAATATACTTCGTAACATTTAAATCATTGTCTGCAAACTGGATGCTGAAACTAGCAAAAGTAAACATCAAGATATGTAAAGTATAAACATAAGTATAAGTAAAGTACATTATACTCTACATAAAATGTAGGTAAAGTACATTATTCTCTGCATAAAGTATGGGTAAAGTACATTATACTCTACACAAAGTATAGGAAAAGTACATTACATGTATAGGTAAAGTATATTATACTCTACATAAAATATATGTTATATACATTATACTCTACATAAAGTATATATAAAGTAAACAACCTTAAAATATATATTTGAATGAAATAAAATTCTAAATCATGACATAATCAATAATAAAATTTTATTAACTCATAAATTTCAACAAAATAAATTGTTGAAAACATCAAAAAATAATTAAAAAAACAAATGAAAATTCTAAAATTTATCAAAATAAAAAAAGGCCATTAAAATAAACTTCGAATTATAACATACCCGGCGTGATCGCATGTAACAGAACATCTAAATTTATTCCAAAAAAGAAAATTTCCGCGCATCCTCGTCACACAATGGAGAATGATGCAAATCTTCCTTTCACTCCCATTTTTTAACTAGTACATCCCCAGTATACCAACCGAAATTTTTGGACCGTCTACCAAGTTCACTAGCCTCTTGTGTTGATCGGTATCGAAGTCGGACACCCTCTCTTCTAAAAATAGATTTGGCAACAACAAAAAAAAGGTAGGCCAGTATCGCACTGACGCAAATTACTGAATCAACTTCGAACGCGCTTAAGGAAAGTGATAGGTATGAAAGATGGGTGATTCACAAGTTCCGTGAGTAGAATGAAGGAAGCGGACTTCTTCTGCAAGGTCATTAATCTCGACGCCTTAAACGTCACGTGACCTTGAAAGTTATCTTTTTCCGCGTGCGATACTCATTTATTTTTAAGAAGGAATTATGCAACTAAATGGAATTTTTTAATCTCGCATTATCGTTAAAGTTCCACGTCTCCTTTGTATATTGTTGCACCATGGAAAATGTTATCAAGACATTTAAAGAAGAGTAATTGTCCCTTCTCTTCCTGAACACACATTATGGGAAATAATTTTATT
>BPLQ01013869.1:1401380-1420561 GCA_021605075.1 Caerostris darwini | reverse complement strand
AAAAAAAAAACAACATCGCACTTTAAACATCAAGCATTCATATGCAGTAAGAAAAATTAATAACCTCAATTATGGCAAACGAGAAAACTGACTAAAATTTATAACAAGGCAAAATAGTAATAATTTATACGTAAAATAGCAAAACAAAGCGAAATAATTCAACAATAAAAATTGTAAAAAAATACATATTAGATTTAGCGATGTTTGCAGCGTTATTCAATTAAATGTGACGTTAATTAATTTATTGAGATGGAAAGACTAAAGACAAAAATTCCAATTAAACAAGAGAGCAGCATTTTAATTTATTTATAAAACGTTGCAATGACAAATTTTTAATGTGTGCTTAGGTTCTGCAGTATTAAAGTAAAAAATATCGTAATTAAAAATGAATAAACACTAATTTCTAAATGCAATTTAATTAGTCCCAGAAAGCTTGTTTTTAGAACTTAAAGGTTCCTGGTAGAAGAATAAATATTTTGTTTCGAATATGCCATCCAAAATTTGCGAAATATATTTCTATTAGAAAACTGAAATGAAAATTGTTATTAACTTATATAACAGAATCCTTGAAAATAAATAGGAATACTTAAAAGAGAATATTCAAAATTCTAATCAGTAGGGCATTTGATCAGTCGATTTGTATGCTCTGTTGTGTTCGAATGGGAATTATGAGTGATATAATCCTATTAAATTAGAATTATTCTATCTGCTATGTGCATCAAGCGATGAAAGCAAATTGCTCATTCATAACATAAAAAGGTATATTCTAAATTAGGAAAAGTTTTTAAATAGATGAGATTCTCAATGACATTTAAGAACCAAAAATACGAAAAACAACGTTTCCTTTAAAATTAGATTAGATTTGTGTTCTCTCTACGACTTGTCCCAGTTTCTCAAGTAAACTAATTAAAGATCTTTGCATATTGATTTCTCTTTAGGAGTAAAATTAATTAATTTCCTTAACCTAGATGGAATCTAAAAGTAAATAATCTAGAATTAGTTATTTTAGAAACTATCTATAAAAACAAGTAATATAGATAAAAAATTCCTTCTTTTTTCTCTCACTATATTGCAGGAAGTCCTTTATAAATAATTTTCATTCATTTTTTAAGTATATCTGGTGCCATCTATTGGTAGATACATGCAACTTAAATCTAAAAAAAAAAACTAAAATTAAAACTATATTAACATCAAGTGTCATCCACTACAAATGTATTTGAACTTGTGTGGATGAATAAAAAGTATTTTATTAACGATTGAAAATTTGAACAAGATATATATAGGGAGAGTGTGAGCTAATAGAAGGAATTTAATAATACATCTTAAATTTAGTCCCAGTTAAATACACCCAAATGTTAATCATTATGTCAGTTGTAAATCAATAACTTTTTTATGCAAATACAGTTAAGTGAGACTTTTTTATTGTTGTTTCTCTTCTAAAAAAACTTTTAAATGAATAAATAAACAACTTAAAAAATTTAACCTTTTAATTAATTAATAACGAACCCCCTTAAACTTCCTACAATTTTTAACAAATTAACTTTTTAATACCTTAATTATTAAGATATGACTCCCGTCGAGAACCCTGATCATGAGACGTTGTCACACCATTTGAAGTATCGATCTCTACGGAGGTACGGAGCACCGAAGTGGCAAAAAGATACTTTGGTAAAACTTTGTCAAAAATTGTTTTCTATTTTGATTTAATGAACGATCTATTAATTAATGTAATTTTTTTATTTGAAATTAAGAAAAAAATTTTAAAATAAAGTTTTGAAGTCAAAATAATTAAAATTTAAGAAAAGTAATTTTATTCTTGAGTTTTAAAAAATACATTTTTTCTACGCATTTCAATTATCATTATAATTAAAAAAGTCAAAATGTTCTAAATATAGGGAAGTTCTATCGTTTAAATGTTCTACTGTTAGGGAGGATATAGTCTAACATGGACTGCAATGCGGGAGTTAGTTAAATGAAGGGAGCAAAATCTGTATTGATATATTCTTTATGTTTATATCAGCAAACATGTTACTTAAACAGTCCAGAGGTTAGCACTTCAGATTTCTAGAGTGATAAAGTTGTTTGTAAAAGGTCTTTAAAAATTGATTCGGGGCCTAGTAGTAACGTGTATGTTAAGAATGTCGGATAACTCAGTCTGGAATCTGGTCGCTGCGGGTATTGCACTTACTGCTTTCAGAAATGGAAGATACATGACGCCAAATGTCACAACAAAAATGAAGATTTCGCATCGACATTCAGACCAGCCCGTGGATGTTTTCCTGGTTATTTCCAACGACACACAAATGCTGGAAATGTATCCCTTAAGTTCTTCTGAAATTCATTTGTCCCTATGATTGTCTACACATAGAATATTAGTGCAATATAATGAAAAAAAATTTGAAAATGCCAGCAAAGGGGACAGACATAACAAATGCTATTTTAAAGGGGTTTTTTTCTATTTTGCACGAAATATCAGCATCGTAGACCAATGCTAACTCATCAAAATTATGGTAAAGAGATGAACAAAATTGGTGGGTTCGATTTCGCGAGTTCATGATGAAAACTAAACTACAATGTATTTCATTTCAGTTTAGCTTACATCATGTACTTCTATGATGAAGGCATTTCCAAAGACTAGAGATTTACCCCTACAAGTTCCTGTGGAATTCATTAGTCTCTATGGTTGTCTACCCATAGAATATTAATGGCATATATTAGTGCATAAATTCTTACCCGCTATTTAAAATTAATTAATACTTTTTAATTATTTAAAACTAATTGGAATTATATGACCCTCACTTGCACCAAGAAAACCTTTTAAATTAATAGCGCACCTCCTTTGACTTCCTGCAATCTTTAAAATTAACTTTTTTAACGCCTTAATTATTACGACCCGAATCCCGTCGAACCACCCTGATCATGACACGTTATCACACCATTTGAAGTATCGATCTCGGTGGTGGTCCGGAACACCGAAGTAGCGAAAAGATACTTTGAAGGAAAACTTTGTGAAGGGAAATTAGCCAGTCTCGCCCGCAGGAAGCAAACGTGTTAATATTTTCCTTAATTACAATGCTAAAAGGAGTGAGTAATAAATGGCGTTAAGTGTTACCCATCGATTACTACAACAGCTTAGTTGCATTCGCAAGTGTTATATTCAAGTCGAGGTTATGATGAGAGATAACCCTTTTTCAAGACACTATTTAAAAACAGGATGTCAATGAACGAGGCTGTATTGTGGAGATAATAAATGAACCTCAAGGTTTTCCAGTTAATCAAAGAGCTTTCGGTATTTCCTATGGTTTCTTTGAACGTAGAAATATTTGCGACACGATAGAAGATTATGTTTTCCGGAAATGAGTGTTCTATTTTTCATATTAAATTGCGGTTGTTGGAACCCAGATATTTTATTACTTTTAAGTGATTATTTTGGTGCAGGATCATTATTTACAGCAGGGATGTCCAATCCATGGCCTCAGCTGTGTAATGAATGCGGTACAATATGAAATCGTAAAGCTTTTAAAGATGTTGAGATTTGTATGTTTGATTTTTGGAACTCTAATTATGTAGATTTATATAAAATAGTAAAGTTTTTATTTCATATAATACCTGTCTACATTTGCTATTCATTTTAATATACTTATAATTAATGATTAATGTTAATTATTTTTAAAAAAATTCTGTATGAAAGGTGATTTTTCTTCTATTATTATGATCTGTATTATTATATCATGATATCATTTTGTTATCATGGTCGCTATCATATATTGTAGATTATTTACTAATTTTTAATTAATAATTACTTTTTCACCAATTTCAAGCTTTTGACGGGACACATTTGCCACTATAACACCAGATATACTATAGATTCTGATTTACGGAATTCACTAGAGGCACTATTGCTGTACTTAAAATTATACTTGCACAATTTGGAGCAAATACTTCTAAGGCATGACATTTAGAGATTCACATACTTCTTTCCGTTTCTTTCAGCCCGACGCCTTTTTGATCTTTGGATATATTGTGATTATTACCGGTACAGACATGCAGTTTTCTGTTCAGCATCAATTACAGAGTTTTGAACCAAATTCCCTTATTATTATCAGGCTTGCCAGGTCCTTTCATAATTACTGTTAGAAGTATATTTTATGTATGAAGGCATTTTTTCTTTCAAATGAGCTGAAGATGGACATTTCTGTTTTTAAATATCCAAAACAAGAACTCTACTTTGCCCGAAAGCAAAACAAAACCAACAAAATAAAATGTTTTGCTTCATAAAAAACAATTTTTATTATAACTAAAACACTATTGGCCTATTTTTTATTTAACTTATTGACATTTTATTTGAAAAAATAAATTTCAAAACACGATAAAGCGTTCTATAAGATATGCACGTTTTATTCAATTTAATAGGGTCAACAGTTATAATTATTTTACATACGGTATTTTTTATGGTATATCTATTTACGCATATAAGTATGGGAATATATATATCTCATAACTAATAAGCAAATATTTTATAAAGTATTTTTTTGTTAAAGCTGATAAAAGATTTAAAAAAGTAATACAAAAATAATTAGAAACAAAATAAAAAGTTACAAAATTTTATTTATATTTAATTATTTTGAAATAATCTTTACTAGAATAAAATTAAAAAATAAAATAATAAATTGTATTAAACTTTCTGTTTAGTTAATCGAGAGAACAGGTAAAAACCATTACTACCTCTATGAAGTCAATACCACACATAATTTTAATCAATAAACTTTAATATTTTAAAATTAAATTAAAATTAAGATTGCATAACGATGCTAAAAATAAGCAAAGGCGTTACAAAAATGCACGAAACGCATAATCTTTATCTAGGTTTTTTTTCTTTTTCACGCATATCAACTCTACCCGAGTCCGGGGAAGTCAAACCACAAGGTGATCTATCTGCTTGGAATTCAACAAGCTATTTCCTGAGGAAATTGACCGATAAAGAAAAGATGTTACTCGTTTTTGCGAGTGATAAAGGCTGTTCAATTTACGAAAATTAATTCTTTTCTATTCAGGATGCATTAGGTGATCAGAAGAATTTAAATATCATGTGCACGTAAATTATGGCAAGGCCGTTAGATATAAGGCGACACATAAATTAGGACTTTAAAGATAGAGCGAAAAGTATATCTATTTAGTAAAGATTATTCACTTTTGCACGATTTGATAGAAATTATGCATTCAACAATTTTAATTGTAGCATTTTTTTTTATTCATAGTATTTTTTTTCTGATAATTGTTCAAATTCACTATAAGATTTGAGTACAGAAATTGCTTAAGTTTTTAAAAAAATTTCTGTTTTTGCGATTACTTTGATTAGATTAATGATATTTTTTTCCAGAAGACTTGTAATATAGGAATAAAAGATATAATTATTAATCAAAATGATTACCAAAATTTTTTGCGATAAGCCGTAACGAATATATTTCTTGATGATTAAAAGAATCAGTAAAGATAAGGTATTCCAAAATTATTTTAATTGCAAATATCTTAATTTTATTACAAATTAAGATAATTGCAATTTAATTTACAACTTGCAACTCTTTTTAGCTCAGTATAACTTTTGATTAAATGAATAATTGTTTTTAGAGAAAAATTTTAATATATAAATAAAAGATATCATTAGTAATTAAACTAAATTTCCCATAATAAACATACATAATTAATATTTTATATACAAAGTCATATTTAGTATTCTTCTTGATGATTAAAACAATTGGTAATAACAACACATCCCAAAATTGTTTTAATTGCAAATATTTTCTTTAGTTTATATTATTATTACTATATTGTTTTATATTATTATTCTTTTATTCTATTTTATCTGTATATTCATATTAAAAACTGAGTATTTAATGTTTAGTAATGAGACCAAAATAATATTTAATACAAAAAAAAATCATTTAAGTTTATAGTTTAAGCTAGAGCATACCAAAGCATAGTGGAAGTATCTACAGTTAAGGTTCAATATGGCATCAAACACTGCATACCTCTATAGTTATATACAAATTATAATTAATAATAATTATTGCAAACATATCACTATTTACTTATAACAGTAAAAAACCAGAAAAACAATAACCGAAATGTGTTATAGTTTTCATTTGAACTAAAATCTTTCTAGAAGTTAGTTAAACAAGTCATATAAATACTTCAAAGAGGAATTATAAATTGCTGAAATTTTAAAAGAATATCGAGTTACTCTTGAAATATCTCAACGCTGTTTACTTGTAACAATAAAATATCCGAAAAAAAATAACCAAAATGTGTTATATTATTTATTTTAACTTAAATTTTTCTAGAAGAAAGCCTTATAGCTAAACCCAATATAAACAATCGAGTCGTATAAATACTTCTTAGGTTTTTTTATTTGTTTGTTTGGTTTTGGTTTGTCGCTCTACGGTTATTTTTTGCACACTTTAGGTAATTAGACCGGGACTAACAGTTTAACGTGGATTCCGAACCACTTACAAAACATCCATGCCACTACCAGGATTAAATGCTTCTAAAAGAAAATATAAATTTAGACGATTTTTTTTTCATTAAATATTATTTTGGCCTTATCACTAAACAGAATCAAATACTCATTTTTCATTATGGATATACAGATAAAACATTTTAACATTAAGACAAAAGTTTTTCCGAGAAAAAAAATATTACATCAAAATGCATTATACATTATTCACGAAACTTTCAACAATCACGCGTTCACAGACATCAACATAACACGCAAAAAAAAAAGTCCTGTTCTAAATTGCCGTTCTCAGATATTTGAACATCTGCATTCGTAATGAACCGAGATTGTAGGGATAGTATTGGGGCAGCTAGTAGCGAGCTTGGCAAAGCCACATTAAGTATGCTATGTGTGAATGCATTTTGCATCCGTCGTTTCCAGATAACACTTAGCATTGGAAATTCATGTGATTGTGATCCAGCTCGATACTGAATGCGGCTTTACACAATGTACTTAGCTGTGTATCAACACCGTATTGACGACTGTGTTTGGACATTTGGTGGACAACGAAACTGGACAGATTATTTCGGAATATCGTGTTTAATATATAGCTTAAAGTACTAGAATGATTATGAAGTGCACTCATGAATATTGTTGTATCGCTTAAATAAGTAGAAGACTTATTATTTATGCCGTGATGAAAGAATGACGGCAAATTATTTCAAAAATCAATAATCTGTTATTAAATTATAAGCACTTAAATTGTTTGAATGTTGAATAAAAATGATTAAAATAAATACAGACTTTAAAATAATTTTTTTTATATTCCTGGTATTTGTTTTATATTTTCTTACATGTAAAATTTGATGCCTATTTTTGACGGGAGAGGACAATGAAATATGCTCTATAAAAATATTAATGATCAATACAATAGTCATACACAATTGATGGAATATATCTGCAATAATGTATTACATAATTGTATCTGATAGCAGTAATTGCTTTGTTGATAAATGTACCGTTGGGATCAAGACTAAAGTAGTCAGAAATATGTTACAAATTGAAATCATTTGCTAACTGGAACATTTTAAATAATAATTTTACAGTTTCTTTTGACAATTTTTTAAATGTCCGTAACACAGAGATTTTTATAATTTTTTTGGAAATCAATTTGTAATTGCATTAAAAATTAAATAAATATAGAAATTCAACAACACTTAAGAATAGATTTTTTTAGAGAAATAACGATTTGCGTTTATAATGTTATTGGAATATACAAATTATTTTTCTCTTCCTCAAGACATACAGTAATTCATTTGGGAAGGTTAAAATAAAAAAAATACATATACAATTGTAAGCACATTTTTTGCATTTTAATTTGTCATGATTTGGTTCCGGAGTCTGCTTTGTATTAAACGCGTTAGAATATTTTTTAGCTGAGAGATTTAACTTCGAATCCTTAGAAGCGAATATAACCAAATTGAAAATTTCAGTCCTAGTTGAGTAGAAAAAATTCATCGGCTAGAATGTCCTTTTATTGGGTTAGTGAAACAAGAGATTGGTTTGGTTGGTCGCTCTACTGTTATTTTGTGCACACTTTGCGCTAATTAGACCGCGACTTAACAGTTTAACGTGATAAAGAAGAGATGCCACTACTGGAAATGTTCTTCTAAATTTTGATGACTCAGATGTCCAAATTTTAACTCACAGGTTGGTTGGTTGGGGTTGGCACAAGGGCCAGATTTAGCCATGCTGCGCCAAACAAATGTGGTTTTTTTTAAATTGCGGATGAGAATAAGATTAAAATAATTGTCATAAGTATAAAGAGGTAAAGGCGAAACAATATAGAAGTGGTTAAAATACTACAAAGTCAATTTCATGATCAAAATAAAAAATGAAGTAATACCATGAATACAGTAATAAAACGATTGTCATCTGAACAGGATAAAATTGATGAAAAAGTAGTAAGAGACATATTCAAAGGTTAAAAATTTCACATAAAAGTAAATTTGGAATACAATTCGTCAGTCCAAGATCATGTCGTATTTAACTCACAGGAGCATGGACAAAATAAGAATAAACATAAATAGCACACAAATTGGAAATAATGTGCATGTGATGCTGATAAAATACTCAATTACGAGCGCAAAACAACTAAGCATAAACGAAATTAGCCAAAAGTTCTGCAATTGTCTAACAAAACCGGAAAAAAATCAAAGCTTAAGAACTGCGAATTTCTTTTTAACTGACATTTTTTTTTTAAAGAATGCTTTTTGAGACAACGTACTTGTTGCTGCCTGGAGGCCCAGAAGAGTTCACGAACAATATAACTAGCTTCAATGGATGTAAAATCCACTACCTGGAACCGGCACTTCCCCCTTTTTTTTTCGAATCGAGTTCTGCATGAATGCCTGCCGTATCCTATTTTTTATATTAAATAAGAACAAAACATTCAAATGTCACAGCTCCGTTGAGTATTAGCTATTTATTGAACGGTTATGGATTTTGCAATCATCGGCAAAACAATCGGATTGCTCTGCGTCACTGGATATGGGATGGGTTGGAGGTTTGACGGTTTCCCGGGTTCTTTATAAAGAATAAGTGAACATTTAACTGCATTAAATACATTTCTGATGTATCTTGATCTGGCATTTAAACATAAATTTATACCAATAAAGCATTATAAGTATTTCCAGAAACTTTAAAAAAAGGATCTCCCAGAAAAATTGAAGATTAAATTAAATCAGTTTTCAAATCAATGCAAAATGCTACTTAAAACATCCTCTTACATTATTACAGGACAATTCATGTGAGATTAAACATATCAACAATCCTTTTTAATACAAAATTAAGTAATCAACATAGTTTTGATGAAGATTTAAAAAATTGTTACAATAAAATTATTATTTTATTTATTTATTTTTTGTGTTCTATAAGATGATAAAGTCAAATATCATTATATTTACTTAGCTAGAACGAAGGCAGCTATTGAAATAAATATTTTTAAACATTATGGTAACGATCTACTTCAGGAAAATCAGAAAAAAAAATAACATAAGTATATACATAGTATACATTTAATTAATTAATCACCCTTTTTCCCATGCATGCATATAATTTTAGTCTATTTTTCTGTTAATAAATCATAGCATAACTTTTAATTTAAGTTAATAACAGTGAATTAAAATTATAAATTATAAGTAATAAAATCATTGTCATCACGAAACAGTTAGCTTTTCATAAAAAAATAAAATCGAAAGCATTTTTCATCGATCAGGTACAGTTTTATATGAATTTTTGGGGGTTCTTAGAACAATAAATATTTTACGATAGCCATTATTCAAATGCTTATCTGTTTTACCATAATAAACTTCAGAAGACCATCGTCACAAAGGACTTAAAAGAGTTCTTTTGTGCTGGAGAACGAAAGATTTATTTTAACAGCTTTATTATTGGAATAAAGGCATAAAAGGCACGACAAACTGACATAAGGGCCTTTTCACGCCATATATTAAGTTGCGAGTGTTAAAAAAAAAGGCCCACCTTGAAAATACATCATAAAAAGAGCAACTTACTTGATAACGACTTTAGCCATAGTCCTTTTCCAACTAAATATTCAGCTCAGGAACTTGAAATCTCAAAAGGAAAGTTCTGTTCTTCTAATGCTCACTTGACTTTTTTGAGAGGCAAGAGTCTGGAAGATGCAGAAGTTCTTTTCTTTGTGGCACAAAAAAAGAGGAGAAATTATTTTTTCCTTATCCACTCGTAAAAACGTCTGGAGTGCATCAAAAAGTCGCGAAGCACTTTCAAAATGTTTTCCGAATCATTTGAATTGTGGGTCGAAAATATTTTCGAATAAATGTTGCTTTTTTTTGGAAATCTTGATGGTTGACACTTGTAGTAATCAAAACTAGAAAACCACAAACCGATTATACGTCATTAAAAAAAAAGAATTTTCATCACAAACTTATTTTTTGAAGGACCCAGTTGTTACTTCCATTAAAATACAGCAAATGTTCTTTAAATGTGATATGTTTGGCTCAAATTTCAAATCCTTTTTGTATACAAAATATTCAAATATCGACTATAAAATTTACGAATTAAAATTAGAATAGAATTAAAATGCTATTTTTGCATAATACAAATTTTAAAAATAAATTTAAAGATATGTTTCTTGGATATTAGGTTATGGATTAATAAAATTCTAGACTCAATTTCAAGTCGAACATCATCGAAAATCGTTCGAGGAAAAGTTCCATTCTTCAAAAACTTTCCAAAGAAAAAGTTTTCAAATCCATTTGCCGATGCAGATCACAAGTTTTCGAACAAATCGTCAACCGCTAAGATGCGAATGTCTATGAAAAAGGGATGAGAGGAGTTAGCTGCCCTCCTTCCACGTGCCACTGTGGATCGAGATGTTAGAGATGAGTGAAAAGTTGTCGCTGTTCGATCACCGACCGAATGCCGGAGTTGTGGCATGCGTTTAGGAAGTGACCCGATATTCCCAAACACGCGTCAGGGTTGGCCGTCGCCAAGAAAGGCTGACATCTGGCGAGTTTATCGACCTGCGAAATACCGCCAACCCGAGAACAGACTGTCAGTGTGTTCTATTGGAGAATTAAAAGGAAAAATAAGTGGTTAAAAATGTGTAAGTAGGGCATATTTTGAGTGACTAGCAGTTTTGTCTGCGAAAGTGTTACGTATAAAAAGCAAGGAAAAAAAAATGAAGTATTATTTTTGAAAAATAGATGCAATTGTTTGGATATTTCAAAAATAAAAAATGTGCATAAGATCCTTATTTTCAAAAGAAATCAAATAAAATTATGTAACAAAGTAAAACAATAGATTTACTTGAAGTGAGTAATTTATAATTTGAATATGAAGGAATTTTTGTCCCAATGCATTTGTTAATCAAGACCTTTTTTTAATCAAATCAGATTTATTATACTGTTTTAGATGTTTTTTCGTAATAAATCAAGTTATTGATTTATAACTTTTTTTATTTAATTTAGTCTTTATTTAAAGTTAAGGAACTTTAAGGTATAAAAATTACAGCAATAAGTAATTGATTTTGAAATTTTATAAAATGGCATATTTTGGAACTAAAATCCACACTAAAAAATTTAATGTTTTAAAGTTGCAAATTTAATGTTTGTAAATTAAGTCTTGTCCATCTTTTTGAAAAACCTTTTCCAAATTAATATAATGAATCATTTTTTTTTATTATTAAATTTTTTTTAAATAACACGATTTATTTTACAAGATAACTAAATAACTATGAAATTTATAGTTTATAATATTTTATTTTCGTACGTTATTTTTTTAAATTTTAGCTTTTAATTGTTTAATTTAGCATTCATTAGTCAGCCTTAATAAATATCTAACTAAAACGTTAAATACATCAATATTTATATTAGAAAAGGAAAATATGGGATTTAAAAATGATGAATAAAATTATTGTAAATATTGATATTTCCTTTTTTTTTGTAACCAGATATAGAAAATGATTCAATAATGAATTATTGCTACTTTAATCTTTTAAATAAGATTCTATGTTATTGAATAGATTCGAAATCTTTATTGTGACTTATTTTTATAAATTAAATATCACACTAAAGTATTACGAAGCACAATGAATGTAAATGCATAAGATAAAAATCATATACTTACGTGCTATTCCATGCAATACAGTGGGAATTTGAAAACACTTCTGTTTTAGGATGTTATCTCCTTTTCATCTAAATGAAACATTTTATACCCAAGAGGTAACTGGCGTATTAAAGTCTATTTCAGATTTTGATTGCTAAAATAGCCAGCAAATTTGATAGAATGAAAATAGATATCCAGACACCTCAGTTGGAGGTGTTTTCAAGGTTATCACAGCACCAAAGTTTTACCAAAGAATTTCAAGAATGCAGATAAGTTTATTTTAACTCGAAATTTCAAATATTCATTAGAGAAGCAGGAATGTCTGATTTTAAAGGCCAAATATAGTCGCATATTTCTAATATATAATTAAATAATCTTATTTTTTCAAGTAATAAGATACAGAAAAAAATATTTCCGTCTTAAAACTAGACTATTTGGATGAAGTTTCATGTAGTTTTATAATAATATAACAAATTATAAACAAAATTCTGACAAATTAATCTTTTTAAAAATAAGTAAAGTTTTTCTTTCAAAATAAAAATTTAAATCAATTTAGTTATATATACAAATATTTAAATCAATATAACAGTTATATATATATATATATTTAAACCAATATAACAAATATTTATCATCATGCGCATTACAAATAGTTTTTTTTTTTCATTATTTTTTTTATTAATTTATATTTAAAAAAAGTTCTTCTGATTTTTATTTGTAGGATTTTTCTAAAAGAGACTTGCAGCAAGACATATGTGGTTTATTACATGGATCAAGTACGTCAAGGCTTAGTACCAATGGGACTTGAGTGACATTTGAACGTTTTTATTGTTTTCTAAGTTTCGTACAAATAATTTAAATGACCACATCTATAATGGGATTTGTTAAAGAGTTTCTTTGTACATTTTAAGTGGCCTTATTGTGCATTTTTGGTGAATTTGGTAGAGCATTCTATAACATGAACCTTAAACTATGGAAAATATTTGTTATACAAAGACACTCAAATGTACAAGCTTTCATAATGAAGGAGAATTGCAGAAGTCTCAACTGGAAGTAGAGATTCGCTAAAATTGTAATCATAAATAAATGTAACACGATCTTTAAACAAACTAATAAAAATTTGTTCTTCTTAATCTTGATCTTATTGATGGTTTTCACAAAAATTTCGGAATTCAATACGTACACACTTCTTCCATTTAACCATTAATTTACTTCCTAGCTTAAAAATTGCAGTTAAAATTACAGTTATTATTGTTATAGTTTGTATTACTGTTACAGCGTTTCTTGAAGAACTTTTCAAATAAGTAGTTGTAGAGATTCTTATCATAAAAGTTCATTTCTTTTAAGGTGGACTAATCTGTATGTACTCCTTCATAGCGTTCATATTCTGTTGTTGTACTCATAATTTAATAAAAAATCTACTTATTTCTGAAAGAGAGATATCTTTAATTGAATTTTTAAAGAATAATTTATTTACTTTTACAAACTAATAAAATTTTTCTCTTCTTTACCCTCATTATAGTGATGGCTTTCACAAGCATTTCGAAATTTTTCGGATTTCAGTACATACAAACTTCTCCCATTTAACCATTAATTTACTTACTAGCTTAAAAATTGCAGTTAAAATTACAGTTATTAATGTTACAGTTTTTCCTTGAAGAAGGTTTCAAATAATTAATTCTAGAGATTTTTATCATAAAAATTCATCTCTTTTAAAGTAATTTAATCTGTATGGACTCTTTGACAATTTTCATGTTTTGCTGTTCAACTTACATTTCATAAAAAAAATCTATTCATTTCTGAAAGATTGATTTATTTCTATTCCAGAATTAAATAGTAATTTAATAACTATTCATCGATATTTTATCACAAGTAATACAAAATGTTCTAAATTTTTTTCCGTTCTTCCTTTACGAAACAGACTTAGATCCTTATAAAGGAATTTTCAACAAAATATATTTCCAATTAGCGTCATAATATTATAAATTAAAATAATATATAGACATTTTTATACCCACAAATTATAAAAATTTTCTATCAGTCAATAGCCTTTAATTTGTTTTGAATTTCTGTCTATTATATGTCATACGAAATTTATAACTAACAGGGAAGTTATTATCTTCATAGAACTGATTATCCCTCCTGTGAAGGCTTAATTACTACCATGATTTTTTGCATTGAATTACTATGTATATTTATTACATTGCGTGATAAATATCTATGCACAATCACTTAAAAACTAACCGAACTAAAAGAATTACTGCACTAACTTAGACACATTAACAAAGTAAAATTTTGCTTCTAAAAGCACAAAATTAGACGTTAATTCACAATAAAAGTCTACGACCGCATAAAATATCGAAACATATTTAAGTAACTGGGCATGATGGGGCGTATATTTGAAAAAGCATAGCAATAAAGCATTAAAGGACGGACATAATGACCATAGATTATCTGCAACAAACGTCTATTAGTTAAACGATTCTCTGCCAACGCACGATTTACGTTATGAGGTTATGTTCCGGATAAGTGCTGGTTAACTGTCTAGTTGTTTTGTCTAAGCGTTAATCTTATATTCACAGTGATAAGAGCTGGAACAAGCAAAAGGCAAGTTGTTTTCAGTAGATTCACGTTAAATTTAAACACTCATTTCCATTCAGTCATTGCAAATTGAAAGTAAATTACCCTACAGCTTCCTCTCATTTGCGGCCATTATATTCGACATAGTCGTAAAGATTGGGTGTTCGACAGACGGACGGTCTCCTTAAAATATCTGATACTCATATCGCAGATAAGTATCATAATAGACCTTAATGCTAGGTTAATTATACTACCAGCGAGGATACTCAGCATAGCTATTAAGTAGCATTATTCATATTCACACATAATCTAAGACATGGCACGTTCTTTAATTGGTCGAAAAGGGAAAGAAGTATGTTTTTGTTTTATGCTATAATTTCTATTATATTTAAAGCACTTATCACCAAGGATAATTTCTGAGTTAATGAATGACTGATGCAAATTCAAAGATTTTACCATAATATTTATAGCATCTCGATTACATTCCAATAAATACACTTTTTTCATGTTAAACTCCCATAAAGACACTTTTTTCATCTTAACTTACCATAAAGACACTTTTTTCATGTTAAATTCTCATAAAGAAACTTTTTTCATTTTAAATTCTCATAAAGACACTTTTTTCGCGTTAACATCCCATAAAGACATTTTTTTCATATTAACTTCACATGAAGGCATTTTTCTCACGTTAACTTACCATAAAGACGCTTTTCTTACGTTAACTTCCCATAAAGACACTTTTTTTGTATTAAATTCCCATAAAGATACTTTATAATATATGTTTGCTAAATAAGGCAAAGAACGTGTTTTAATTTATAACTACCATTATGTCTTACAAGTTTACTTCCTGAAATTTCAATTATCAAAAGATACAGTATAGGTCTCGATACAGTATAGGTCAAAAGGTACAGTATAGGATACACTCGAGTAACAACTAGCGTCTTACTTTTGTAAATGAGGCCAAACATTAAATCCTAAAATTGATTTGATCAGTTATATACACTTACATTGGCTTTTTGAATTATGTAAAAAAATTATGAAATTAATAAAGTTTTAATTTATTTAAATACAAATCTCCATTTCTTCTTTGTTTTCTAAGATATTTCTTTTTTAAAAAGATTATGACTTACTGATTTATAATTTATTTTAAAAATATCTGAATGAAAAGTAATGATAATAAATGCCAGAACTGTAATGTCATAATCATCAGTATAATGCCTGTCTGATCAACAGGCCATTATACTGATGTCAAAGTTTATTCACTTCTGATAATTTTGCGTGTCTTTGTTGATGAATATAATATATTTTTGATCAACACTTATCGTTAAATTAGTATATTTATAGTCCAGAGGCGTTTTTTTTCACATGCAGCCAAAGATGCTGAATGGTTAGGTATCTTTGGTATAGAATGTATGCTGTTTTTTCAAAAGTATTAATTTTTTTCATTCTGAAAATATAAAAAACACCATATATTATTATACGATTGGTTTTTTTTTTTCACATGCAGCCCAAAGATGCTGAATGGTTTGGCACCTATTATATAGAATGTACGAGGTTTTTTCTATAGTACTTATTTTTTCATTCTGAAAATATAAAAAAAAAAAACACCATAAATTATTATAAGAATTTCTCTTTTTAAAATTTCATGCAATATAAATTTCATTAAAATATCTTTACGGTATCTATACGAAAACTATTACTAGTTTAACGAAATTTGCTCTGAATCGCTGTCAATATTGAAAAATTGATGTAGATCTGTTTTAACCTTTTATTTGTTTTACGACATCCTTTTACCAATGAAGGCCACAAACTTATTTTGCTAATAAAAATGAAAATTACTAACCCTTCTTCTCAGAGTCATATTTTTAAATGGGTAAAATTAAATAAAAACTGTTCAATTGTATTAAAAACTATAATAGATCTCATACCAGACAACAAAATGTTCATAGGTGAAGACATGCATTACTTAATTATTAAAAACAGAACAATAATGAATTATCAAATAATAATCGTATAAACTATAAATTTAATACTTATTAACTGTTCGTGTTTCTCAATGCATAAAGATTAATATTATTATTGCAAATTTAAAAAAGATTATTTAAAAGTGGATCAAAACATTAAACTAATCTTCTTATATCGCACTGAGATGATGATTTAATTTAGGTTTTCATTATTTTAAGAAGGATGCGACGTTAAAAGGTCTTTGATCTCTTTATCAGCACTTTCCTAGTTAGTGTCAAAAAAAAATATGCAGTAAACTTTAAAACTGTTTCTGAATTGAGGCGGCTAAGTATGGAGTAAGATACTTTAAAATTGGATAAACTCCAACAAACATTATAAGAGACTGTTATAAATGAGCCAGCAGAGTAGAATCAAAAATAAGAAAATATATATATTTCTTATGACTAGGACAGTCGGTCAACCAGAAGAAAAAAAGGTGTTTTTTTAAGAGACTGTAACGTTTATTTAATTATTATTATTATTAATTTTTTGAAAACTGAATTAAAAAATACTCGTCTCCCTCCCAGCATTATTCTGGATAACTCCAACAAGCTTGAAACAAACTGTTTAGATGTATATATATATCATTTAACTAAAGAATCTTTTAATATTTTTACATGCTTACCACAATGGATTAGGTAACAAAAATGAATGAGAAGATTTCTGTATATTGTCTAATAATGATTTTGAGTATAAATAAGAGAAATTATCTTAAAATCAGTAAAAAAATTGTCATGGTCATTGATTAACAATACCTCAACGTAAAATATCCAATAAAAAATTTGTCATTCAGTGCATGATTATTCTGCTTCGTTTTTTATCTTCGCCATCATTGATTGTTTTGTTTAATAATCGTTTAGTTTAATAATCAAATGTAAGAATCTTTTCATGATAATAAAACAAAAATTAAATTATAACTACATCATTTAAAATTCAGCAGCAATTTAAATATGTCACAAAATTAAATTTGTTCTGGAAAAATTTGCAAAACAGTCCGAGAAGTTAGTATACCAACTTGTTTATAAATTTAGTTTCTTAATAACCCTACATCATTCAACGCCCACAAAATCAATTTAATTTAAAGGAACATAAAAATTTACACCGTGTTGCTGTGAATCATCTTCAGTGTCTTGCAGCGCGGGACGGGCATCCCATGAGTAATCTACTCATGGATGGAGGAAAAGGGGGCAGCTTCTGTTGTGATAGAGTAGCGTAGGTAGTAGCCTGACTTGGCTTTTTGGCGCTTTTACAATCATATGAGACCGGGACCTATGGCTTAAAGTGGATTCCGAACCAATACAAACATCCATGGCACCGTCGGCACCCGAAAGTGACAAAGGTGCCAGAGCACTAGACACTGTGTCAATCAAGTCCAATTTACACTTATTTTAGGAAACGATTTAGAGCAATTTATTTTAAAGCATTACACGATTTAATATTCTATTTATGCTATCGATTCTAAGATAATGGTAAGTAAACTCGTGTCATAAAATGAAAGAGTTGTTATAATGAAAATAAAAGAATAATGAATTTTTTAAAAGTACAGTTAATTTCTGAATTTTAAATTTCATTACATACTAAAATTTACCTTGCAGTTCAAATTTTTATTCATCATTGATTGTTTACTAATAACTTTTTAATTTATTCAAGTCAATGTATTATGGAAAATAAATATTGCTGGTTTACTAATGAAAAGAAAAAAATTCATTTTTGAAAATCTTGTCGAAATTTATTTTTCCCAAGCTTATTATAAAGCTTGGGTAAAAATAATTTTTTGATGATGATTTTTCAAGATGCTAGTATTAATATTAACCATTATTTTTAAAAGAGGATGACAATTTCAGTTAGTTTGCAGGTGGGAAAGAAATCACGAAGATTTTCAGAGAGATAATTCAATATTTTCTTGATCACTATAGATTAGTTTTGGTCGCAAAATATTCTCTGAAAAATGAGGCATTTATTGGAAATATAAATCTACTGGATTGTTCAACATTAATTACTATATGTCCCAAAATTAACTTTGTTTCCGAATAATTTGCAAAACAGTTCAAGAAGGTTTAGTTATACCAACTTGGTTATAAATTTAGCTTCTTAATAACCCAAGATTATTCAACGCTCACAAAATTTTAATTTAAAGGAACATAAAAATTAACTCATTTTAGGAAATGTTTTAAAGAAATTTATTTCAAAGCATTACTCAATTTAATATTCAATTTATGCTATCGATTCTAAGAAAATGACAAGTAAATTTATATGATAAAATTGAAAGTGTTATGATGAAAAAAAAAAGTGATTTTTAAGAGAACAGTTAATTCTGAATTTTAAATTTTTTTGCATGCTAAAATTTACATTACAATTTAAATTTTTATTCAGCATTGATAGTTTACTTTACTTTATAACTTTTTAATTTATGCAAATCAATGTATTATGGAAAATAAATATTGCTCGTTTACTA
>BPLQ01013869.1:1389048-1401370 GCA_021605075.1 Caerostris darwini | reverse complement strand
CATTTATTGGAAATATAAATCTACTGGATTGTTCAACATTAATTACTGCATGTCCTAAAATTAACTTTGTTTCCGAATAATTTGCAAAACAGTTCAAGAAGGTTTAGTTATACCAACTTATTATAAATTTAGCTATTGGTTATTAATTTTAATTTAAAGGAACATAAAATTTAACTCATTTTAAGAAATGTTTTAAAGAAATTTATTTCAAAGCGTTACTCAATTTAATATTCAATTTATGCTATCGATTCTAAGATAAAGACAAGTAAATTCATATGATAAAATTAAAAGCGTTGTTATAATGAAAAAAAAAAAGTGTTTTTTAAAAGTACAGTTAATTCTGAATTTTAAATTTCATTACATACTAAAATTTTTCATACAGTTTAAATTTTTAGTCAACATTTATTGTTTATTTAAAACTTTTTAATTGATGCAAATCAATATATCATGGAAAATAAATATTACTCGTTTACTAATTCAAACAAAATAATAATAATAATAATAATAATTTTTAAAAATCCTGTCAAAAAATTATTTTTTTACCCAAGCCTTATAATTCAAGAGGATTTATTATTAATATTAATCAGTAGTTTTAAAAAAGGATCACGATTTCAATTAGCTTGCAAGTGGGAAAGAAAGCACGGGGATTTTAAGAGATAATTCATTTTTCTGCTTAATATTTTCTTGATCGCTGTATAAACATTAGTTTTGCTTGCAAAACATTCTTTGAAAATTTATTGGAAATATAAATCTACTAGAACATTGAAAACGTTGAGAACAACAATGACATTGCCATCATTGAAATACTTGCAATTTTTTGAAAAATGAGAAAAATTTGTGAGAAAAAGTGTTTTCTCGACACTTTAAGCTATTGATGGATTTTCAGAAGATTTACGAGTTGCATTTCTTCTTGTTTTACGTGCACGAAAGGCAACCATTAAAGTTGTCGCAAAGAATGTAAAAAAGTTCCCAAGATCTTCCTCAACAATGCCAGGGATTTAGGCGTTAGGAAAAGAAACGAAAGCAAGCTTAGGTGAGACAGCACAATTAAGCTAGTCTGAAATTTGCAAGAGCAGGGCATATCCATCTCAAAAAATTTTAAATGAATAAGTTTTTATGCCTTGGCTTACATATTATCATATTCCTGCATAAAAATAATGTTATGCCTTAAAAAATATTATTTGAAAAAAAAATTTAGAAAAAAATTTTATTAGAAAAATATGTATTGAAAAAAATATATATTATGCATTTTTATGCATTGTAACCAATTATTTTATGGGGTAATAATTTTCAAAACGTGAATAATGTACTAACGAAATAATAAATAATGTGATTGATTAATAAAATTTGACACTTGATTAAGTAAAAAAAGTAGATTTAAATAAAAATAGTATTGTTTCTTATCCCACTTAAAATCTTACCACTTAGCAACATCTAGACCAAGCCCAAGAACCCATGTGGCCTCATGGAATTAGAGAAAGGGGGAGTTCCGTACTTCTGTTCTGATGGAGCACCCGTAGATAGAAGCCTGACTAGGCTCCGTGACGTTAACTTTTCATGGGATAGAATTGCCAGCCCTACACCGAACGCTCTTTAGTCATATTAGATCACGACCAACTGCTTAAAATGGATTCCGAACATTATTAGTGCACCGCCGGTACTCGAACCCGAAAAATGTGGCATCGAACGTCAGAAAGCTATCAAGCCCACAAGCAAAAATAATGAAATTATGAATTGATTTCGTGTTATTTTAATTCTTAAAAATCAAACTTCAATACTTAATCCCAATGCTCCTTAAATTTATGTTATAAGTATTTTTAAGAAATTTATAGAAGGCAAATTACAATATATATATATATATATTTAATAAAGTGTACGTTTTAATAAAGTGCACGTTAAAGTATATATATATATATATATATATATATATTTAATAATATACGCTTAAAAAAGTCTTTCATTGCTGTTTACAAGTTTTTTTTGTAATACATTTCAAAATGAGGAAAGTCTTCACACAGACATTTGGAAAGAATATATTACGATTATACACATAAAGCAAAAATCATCAAATTAAGATAATATCAAGATTTTTTTAGATAAAATGGACTGTCAGGAAAGTTTTTGTGAAATAGAATTATCTTTAAAACACCTTTTGTATTATAATTAAGGTTTTATTTTTTATCCTGAACACAATTGAATTTTAGTGAATCTTAATAGATATTTAAAGCGAGGAAAAAAATTTAAATAATCATACTTTCACGAAAAATATTCCTACAATTATTTTGTCAATCACATTATTATTTTTCTATTTTTACATATAAATTTAGTTGAATACCGTTTCACGATCTGCAATGCATTATGTGCTCAACAAGATAATCATAAAAAATTTAATTTCGCTGAGTGTTAAAATGTTTAAGAAATAATATATATAAACATCATTAATAAACTTGGTCTGTGATCTGAATAAATATATTTGAAAACTCACTAGCATATGAAATATGATCCTATTTCTGATGAACGTTCAGTCACGATAATACAGAACATTAATCTCTAAGTATCGAAGGTGAAAGATATCTATATAAAGAACGTTTCATTTTTTAAAAAATAATATTCCGACCATGTAGATGTCATGTTTTAAATTTTGTTCTATCAATTCAGTAAGCTTGTTTAAGATAAATCATTTTCAAGATATTTATAGCAACAGTAATCATTTCCTTTTGTAGTTCTTTAAAGTTCAATATTTATCATAAAAAACATTATCATTTTCACACCTATAAAATTCGCTTTTTTATTTTTCCTCTAACTCGAAGCAAGTTTTTTTTTTCATAACAATTCATTTTTATTTGAGGGAATTCTAACGATTATATTCTTCATGAAAATCGATTAAAAAAAATCAAAATTTAAATATTATTAATATATATAATAATTAACATATTGTAATGAATCAAAATTTAATTAATTAAAAAATATTTAAATTTTAAGTTGACATTAAAGAAATTGAAATTACTTATTGTTAAAGTAAATTATTTTTTATATAAACTTATTTAGCACATTTTTATTTTTTTATATTAAATTATATGAAAATTCTTATATTAAATTATTTTTTAAATAAATATATTGTTTATATTAAATTAATTAGAAATTATTAATTTTTTCGGGAAAGAAACATGATCCAATATATTCAATTTTCAATTTCTTGAGAAAAATTCAAGAAATTAATCCTTAATCCATTCATATATGTTTTTATTTTTTAGTAATTATTTTTCGTTATTAAAAGTATTAAAGAACATCTTTCTTAAAGATTTAAAGAAATAATTGTAATAACAATAATATGTAATAAAATAAACGATAATGAATCATAAATTATTTTTTTTAATGTTTCAATTTTAAAATTAGATGATGGCAAGACCAATTTCTACTAAATTTCATTACATTATAAATAAAAATTTATAGAAATTTTGAAACAAATATTAAATTAATACAAAATAAATAAATAAGATGTAATTAAATAAAAAGAATAAAAGAATAAATAAGTTAATAAAAATAATAAACGAATAAATAAGTTAATAAAAATAATAAAATAATAAATAAGTTAATAAAAATAATAAATAAATAAATTAATTAATAAAAATAATAAATAAATAAATTAATTAATAAGAAAATAATAATAACTTTGTATGTTTTGGTTTGTTGTTCTATGGTCATTTTTTTGCACACTTTAGGCTAATTAGATCGGGATTTACCGTTTAACGTGGATTCCGAACCACTAGCAAACATCCATACCACTCCCAGGATTCGTACCTGAAATCCGTGATACCAAAGGCCAGAGTGCTAGCCAATTGGCCATCAGGATGCTTGTATGCGTTGAGAAGAAAAAAGGAATAATCTTACATAATTTTTGAGCATAAAGATTCCATACAGGTTCCCTGATGGCCGAATGGCTAGCGCTCTGGCGTTCGGTACCACAGGTATCGGGTTCAAATCTCGGCTTTGCCCATGGGTGTTGTAGTGGTTCGGAATCCACTTTAAGCCGTAGGTCCCGGTCCTAATAGGATCGTAAAGCGCTGCGGGGGCATTGTTACTCCGCGTCCGTGGCTTACCATCAAGCCACACGCGCCACCTGGGTAATACAAAGTGAGTAACATCGGTGCAGCCCTTATGGCGAAGATCACGGTCTATTTGCCAGCTGCATTAGAAGAAAAAAAAAAGAAAGATTCCATACAATTGTTCATAGCATGGCATTTTCTAATCCAGAAATTAGCAATATGTTGTATAATAGACATAATATACAAAAAATATGCTAAACAGTACAACAGAAAAGATTAAATACTTTTACAATAAAGTCAAGCAAGAATGAAATAAATAATTAAATGCATTTTCTTATAAAATGTACCTTTATGCGAGATATCACGCACACGATTAAAACAGCTTTTTTTGTCAACGAGTCATACGCCTACGTCTTCATTTAATCAGAACGTGTCTTACTTTTCAAGTTTGACGTTAATTGCTTTTTGCGGAATTGGAAAATGGGAGGGTTATAAATACTTTTTTGGTGAATAACACAACCTAAAGACAATGTCACTTTTCCATAATGCATTAAAATACGATTAAAAACAGATTTCTATGTAGAACTTAACCTTTAAACGACATGAAAATTGAGCATTAAAATCAAAACATTAAAATATTTTATTCAAACATTTTTCAGAACTAAATATATATTTTTTTTTAAATAAATGGAAACATTGTAAGTAAAATAAGTTTTCTCCTCAAAAATTATTTATTAATTCAAAGGTTTTACGCAATAAAGTTATTAATGAATATAACTACTACTTATAATAAATAACAACAATTTAATACACTACATACCTTTACTCAGAAATCAACACACATACACTTCACTGTATTATGTCATAACAATTTTAAATCAATACTTCTTGACAAAACGCATCTGAGATGTTCGCACCCTCTCCTTTCCTCCTCGAACCTTGGCGGCCTGATGGCCAATTGGCTAGTGCTCTGGCCTTTGGTACCACATGCTTCAGGTTCGAATTCTGGCGGTGGCATGGATGTTTGTGAGTGGTTCGGAATCCACATTGAACTGTAGGTCTCGGTCTAATTAACTTAAAGTATGCAGAAAATGACCGTAGAGCGACAAACCAAAACTCGAACCTTGAGGAAGAACTTTACGAAATACGGATTTACTCGTATCATTCCCAATTTCAGCATAGACCCAGGTTTGGTTTGATTTGCATGCTGTCTCTTTTTACAGCAAATTTATCTTAAGTTGTGTTTATTTTACTATTGAAACATTTACAAAAAGCTATAATAAACAGAAGCAATTCAACACTATTTTGTGATAAAACGAATTAGATAGTTTAATTAATATTTAATTATTTTCGAATTCTAGTTAGAATATACTCGACTTTAAGTGAAAAATATTTATTTCGTGTACATCTTTATAAAAAATAAAACAATACATATAATTTAATCAGAGATTAAAAGCGTTACAAGACATAAATGATGTAACAAAAGATATATTGTAATTTATCAACATTTTTTTTTGTTCTAATGCTAGCAGACACTTAGACAATTGTCTTCGATGCCTTAAGGCAAGCGCCGCACCGACGTTACTCACTTAGCTCTAACCAGGAGGTGCGTGTAGCTGGAAGATAAGCTACGGACGCGGAGAAACACTACCTTTGCAACGCTCTACAATCATGTTAGACCGAGACTACGGTTTAAAGTGGATTCCGAACCACTGCAAACATCCATGGCACCGCCGGGATTCGAACCCGAAACCTGTGGTACCGAGCGCCTGAGCGTTAGCCACTCGGCTACTCAGGCCCAATTTCTAAACATAAATTTAAGAAAAAATATATCTATTGTTACACACTACCAATAAAGATGAGATAGGTTCCTATGAGATGAAAGAATTATCCATTGGTAAATGTCTTTTGCTTTTCACTTTTTGTAAACAGCGTCTAATGCTCAAATTAACTCAGAAAAATTATTCAACATTTCTGTACATAAAATTCAATACAAGTAATAAGTACCAGAAAATGTTCAGTCTTCGCAAGTACATACCAAAGAAAAAAAACACCTTGTCTTCATATATTTAACATTCCATGAAAAAAAAAAAACATTCAAAATTCTAATAAATTTTGATCAAACAGATCTAATTTAACACATACGCTCTAGTGAGAAATATTAAACAATGTGATACTTGCATTTAAAAGCTCTAGTGATATCCTTATACGGGAGTTTCCCTCATTCTGAAACATTTCACAGGAATGCTGTTATTTAGAGGGATTTTTCCCGGTTATAGAAAGGGGGAAAAACCACCATTTAAAATGAAGGAGAAAGTTAGGGGAACTTTTTATATTTTGGACTTTTTTATCACAAAATTATCTAATTTTTACATTGATAAGAGTTTTTAATTTTATTACTGAAAAAGTGAATTTAATAACATCTGATTTAAAAATAAATATGGAATTTTCAGTAAGAAAAAAAAATTATATTATTTCATTAAAAGACACTTTAAAAAACATAATAGTTTAGTAAAGCTAAATACTTTGTAAATTATCTAGTTTTAATTATTCATTATTTATTTATTAACTTAAGAAATTTTAACTATAAAAAATGTTGCATTTCATATTATACTTTAACGATCTATTTAAATACTTATGTAACCATACTTATTGATACGCATATTGGCGCATACTTACGCATTGGCGAGAGCGCCCTCTATGATCGTTCAGGAGAAATGGTCAGTTGGTCTACAGACTCTCACTCGGAGCGGAAGTATATTTTGAGCATCCGGCGCGTACCTGATCTTTATTTTCGGCTTAGAAGTGGAATCCTTCCACGAATCTATAATGATATGTCTTTAAATGTGCTAAATATTGTCTGTCTCTAATATTATTTGTGTGTGGTGTTTGTGCGCGTGTCAATAAAACTCTGTGTTCTCAAACCTGTGCCTCAAGTCTCAACCCAACCACACCCAGTTACAATCCAGCTGCACAACCGACAGCACTAGAACTTAGCTACAACTGTAACTGATGCAAACCTTTAGTGAAATAGAAGTTATCAACAATTTTAAAGGATTTCCATCGATTGAAAATGAAACCACGGATATGGAGCAAATTGTAAAACGAATATCGGAGACGGAATCTCAGATATGGAAAAGGAGAATTCATTGAATGAATCGAGAAATGAAAAATTGAATGACCTTGTAACAACAACGACAGTGAAAGCAGCGATAGTAAAGAAGAAGATAAAACGAATTTAGCTTACGAATTGTTAAAAAAATGGCCAGGAATAGATGTGACTTTGCAATGGATATTGATCCCAATGAAGGAAGAGAGACATTGAAAAACTCTGTACTCTTTAACGCGAAACTTTTAGGGCCTGCGTTAGTCAGTCTCGCATGAAAAATTCAACAGGTTTAGAAAAAAAATTGTTATATCCTTTATCTACGTAAGAAATAATAAGAATTTTTTCAATTACTTTAATTCAATTTCCCTCTGTCCAACAATGTTTAAATTTGTTTGAATTAGGCACATTTTCTTGATAACCTATAATTAACCCTTTTTTTTCCTTAGACAGTTAACTGCGGCCTGATGGTCAATTGGCTAGAGCTCTGGCCTTTGGTACCGCAGACTTCAGATTCAAATCCTGACTGTGGCATGTATGTTTGTTAGTGGTTCAAAATCCCCGTTAATCAGTAGATCCCCGTCTAACTAGCCCAAAGTGTGCACAAAATGACAGTAGAGCGACAAACCTAACCAAACTAGACAGCTGATTTGGTAGAATGTGCTTTTACCGGACTGAAATGTAGCCTGCGAGTTTGCATAGGTTACTGTGCTGCAATAATATAAATATTACATAAAATTTCTAAGAGGATTCTACTTTAGATTAAATAAAAAATGATTTTTTGTTATATCATATGATTTTTTTAAAGAAATTTGGAAACGTGAGTCACATATAAAACTTATTACACAAATAAATGAGAAAAAATTAAAAATTTTTGATATGAAGAAAAAAAAATAATATAAAATGATGAAAGGGCATATATATAAACATATTAATAAATGAAAACATGATTTATATCAATTTTCTGATAAAATCATTTTTGGCCACTTTTATAAAAATTCTTTGAAATATACTTGAAATTAAAATGAATGATAAACTTAAAATTTACCAACATATCTGAACATTTGATATATTTCAGTTATCAAAATAATAATATCAAATGGATGTTACAAAAAATATTATTATCTCAAGTATATTGTTGCATTTATATTATATTGTTGCATTTATGTTATATTGTATATTGTTGCATTTATATTTGAAACTAAGCATTATACAGCTACATCAAATTAAGATTTTGTTTTAATGGAACTGAACACTCGCCTTCAATAATATTATTTAAACACTTACATCCGTAGCTTCCTCCCTAATGGTACTTCTAATGTAGCACTTAAGGGAACTCAGTTATTAAATGGATATAGTAACAACATACTTCTGGGATATTAGGTGGAAATTCTCTGGAGATATTCTCGGAAAAGCTGCCAATTTCCTTGAGCTTCTCTTGCCTTATACATTTCAGGAATTGCAATTATGAACGAATGACTATGATGAGCTGTCAAACAGTCAACTTTCATGCTAAACTGAATTAAATTTTAATTTCAACATGTTGATGCCTATTTTTTTTATCTCTTTAAGCATCAAAATTGCCCAGTCAACAATTTATTTATTTAAATAACTGAATGTTAAATTTCAAATTATTAAAATTTATCGGAATTTGTTTATATAGGTTTATATACTGTTTATATTTATGTTTTTAAAGAAATTCTTACATCTAGTAGTACATTTAAAAATCAAATTCTTTAAAGTACTATGTGTTAACTAGTAATAATCATAATAAAGGTAATTAATAGTTAAAATATGCACTGAAATTGTAATGCAGACGAACAATTTAAAAACCAATCAAATATATGGTGTTGCTATAATTTTTTAAAAACATGCTAATGAAATTAAAAAAATAAATACATAGCATTGAACACAATCTTCTGCATATTTTAAGAAATTTTTGTTTTAATCATAATTAGAAGAATTGTAAGATTAAAATATTATATATTATATGTTATAAAATATTATATATATAATAAAATTAAAATATATATATATATATATATATAGATAATAGATTAAAATATTGCATATATTATATCGAAATGCTGTGTTTTATCCCTTTAAAAATTATTTTGTTTTTAATTTCTTTAGAAAAATGCAAAAAATATTAAAATCAATTGATTATTTATGTCCAATATTTTGACTTCTATTTCTTTATATACGGATAAATGGATTTTAATTTCCGCATTTTATAATTAATTTCGATTTCCGCATTTAACAAATTCAAAAAAATATTTTTTATTTACGTAATTAAATATGGATAACAATTAAAATGAAACGATAATTTAAAATTTTTTTTTTAGAAAGAAACTTGTTTTTTGTTTTGCTTCATGAAACAATTTTAATTGAGAATTTTCTCTTATTTCTTGATTCCAATTTTTTTCCTAAATAATTTTAGAAAACATATTAATTAAATGAATTAAGTTTTAAAATTAAAATAAACGAATCTTAAAAACTTTTTTTTTTTGTTGCTTTAAAATAAATAAATTAATTAAAAACACCATTAATAACAACCTATGGGGCATGCTTAAGCGACATGGAAATAACCAAACATAATCCTGAATACAAAATATATATGTGAAAAAAAAATGTACAAAAGGGTCTATTTTCAACTCCTGTTTTGTCTGATGTTCCACTGAAGTTTAAAATCCAAAAATGTAACTTTAAAAGTGTAACTTTTTCGAGTAACGAAAAAGAGTAACTTTACCATTTTTACCATAAAATATTATATATATTACACCGAAATACTATGTTTTGTCCCTTTAAAAACTATTTCATTTTTATGTTCTTTATAAAAATTCAAAAAATATTAAATTAATTGATTTTTTATGCCTAATATTTTGACTTTTATTACATATATATACTAGTTAAATGGATTTCAATTTTTTTTTAATTTTCCAAATTAGAAAGAAAAGCAAAAATATATTTTTTGCCTTTGTAATTAAATATGGATGAAAACTAAAATTAATCAAGTAATTTTTTTAAAGAGTTTATTTTTAATATTACTTCATAATACAATTTTAATTGCAAAATCATTCATATTTTTTTTAATTCCAATTAATTTCTAAATAATTTTAGAAAGCATATTGATTAAATGAATAAAATTTTAATATTAAAATAAACGAATCGTAATTTTTTATATTTTTGTTGCTTTAAAATAGATAAATTAATTAAAAACATTAGTAGCAACCTATGAGACATGTTTAAGCAATATGCAAATAAAGAAACACAATAATGACTAAAAAAATATGTGTTAAAAAAAAAAAAAAAACGTAGGAAAGGGCCTATTTTCAACTCCTATTTTGTCTGATGGCTCACTGAAGCCTAAAATCCAAAAGAGTAACTTTAAAAAGTAACTTTTTCGAGTAGCGAAAAAGAGTAACTTTACCATTTTTACCATAAAATATTATATATATTATACTGAAATGCTATGTTTTGTCCCTTTAAAAACTATTTCATTTTTATGTTCTTTATAAAAATTCCAAAAATATTAAAATATTAAAATTAACTTTTGGTCGACAATCCACCTCAATTGACGAAGCTCATGTCTAAAAAATTAAAAATGTGGTGCTTTCAAACCATCGATTTAGAATTACAGACCTTGCTGATGCTGTTGGAATTTCAAAATTCCATTTTAAAAGATGTTTTGGGCCTCAAACACGTCAAATCTCGATTAGTACCGAAAACCCTGAATGCGCCAGCTCTCACTGCATTGATTCTTCGTGACTTTTTCGTCAAAAATGAAACCCATATCGTTCCACAACCACCGTATTCACCTGATTTAGCATCGTACTACTTCTGACTATTCCCTAAACTCAAAAGACCACTTCGGGTACACCGTTTTGAGTCGATTTAAGAGTCATTTCAAAAATCGCCGGAATCAGTTTTAGCATCTCACAAAACCAAGTGTAACTCAAACACTAATGAATATTTTGACATAAAATTTCACACAGATGTCAAGGACAGTGACAAACAACCTAAAAAAAAAAAAAAATGCAATACCATATGTCCGGGAAATTTAAATTGAAAATTGGTCTTACTTTTTGGACACAGTAGTATATATATATATATAACTTACGAAAGGGCCAGTTTTCAACTCCTGTTTCGCCTGATGGCTCCACTGAAGCTTAAAATCCAAAAGTGTAACTTTACCATTTCGCTTGGCGCCATTATGTTATTGAAAAACTCCCTATTTGCTTAAAGTATATACATTTTTCCACGAGAAGCCATTTAATATTTTGTTAGCAGCCAACGTGTTCCGATGCGTGTAAATAGTATACGTAATGGTTGGCTGACTTTCCAAAGAACCGAAAAAGAGTACCCTCCAGTTATTGATGAAAAAATAAGATGGCTTCTTCAAAAAAAGGATGTTCCATATCACCACAAAGAGCTGCTCAGTGAATTCAAAATGCATGTAAACTCCAGACTTCAAAGAAATTCCTACGAAGCAAGATGTGAAGTAAATCAAATTTTTTCATTTAAAGCACTTTAAAATTATCAAATGCTTTGTAATGCCGGATGCATACACAATGCAAAATGCCATCTTATCTTTGAAGTATTTATTTTGTATTAGAATTACGTGCAAAAGGGTTGAAATTACTTTATGATGGGAATCTGTTTATCATAGGAAACGCTTAAGATATTGTCGAATAAAACTTTATTTACTAATTTTAGTTAAATTGGCTGTTTATTTATTTTTCTCTGATATAAAAAGCTTTTAAAAATATTTCAACTTCATTCAGTTAAAACAAAAAAAAATTATTAAGGCACGATTAAAATTTTAATTTTAAACATTAAAATCTAGATATCTTATATATATAGAACACGAAGTTTGCTGTTTAACGACGCATTTTTTCTTTATTTTTCATTTTTTTTTTTGTTCGTTTAAATGGAGAGTTTCACAAATTTATACATTTTAAATCAATATATTTTTCAAAGCAAAACCTTTATATATGTATTAAAACCGATTATAAAATCAGAATAAATTCACCAAAAATAGACGCAAAATACATTTTAACGAATTTGCTGCAACATTATGTACATAAAAGATACGTTGCTCACAATGCAAAACATTTGTAACTTTTTCAGTAAAATGGCGATATCTATAATTATTTGACATGCTTTTAAT
>BPLQ01013869.1:1368617-1385721 GCA_021605075.1 Caerostris darwini | reverse complement strand
TTTGCCCTCTATACTTCTTAATAGGATATACTGCATACTAGTACATAGCATACTGCATACTAGGACAATATTAATTCACTTTATTGTGTTTTATTACAAAAACAAATTTGTTTTGAATATGTGATCGCCATTTTTCGATGCATGCCGATTTAAACTCTCTGTTGTGATTTATGGTACCTCTTGTTTTACGACGCTGTTTTCCTTTTTATATGCGCCAACATATTTACAATACGATTGTGAATGTTGTTTGTTATTGTGGTATGGACGTAAAAACAACATAAATTGATAAATAAAAAAATTTTATGGCCTATTTATATTTTTTGCGAAACAGAATATTGTTCCACTGATCACAAAACTTATCGAAAGAATGAATTTGGAATTAGAAAATTTCTAAAAATACGTCCCTCTCTATCTTGATAGTTAATTGAATTTTATGATCAATATATTTATTTAACATCGTAAATGTCACCTTTCATAAGTTTAATTGCGAAAAATTCTTTAACCTGCAAACACAAGCTTTAAACTATTTGATTTAAAATTGCACTCTCTCAGCACATGTGGCTGTTAATGTTCAGAACATATTTCGGAGGCAACGTTTTCCGAATTAGCAGTATTTTAACAACTAACCTTACTGTCCTTGTCCTCTCTTATTTATTTTGTGATTTATTACACCATTTTGAGGTAAATCTATAAAAATAGGTAGTTGTAAAAAATCCATTTTGAATCAAAATTAACATAAAATTGAAGTGTGGTATTTTTGATAAATAATATATAAACGTGGAAATATCCTAACTATTAAGGCTCGTTCCCACCGAGGCGAGAGACGTGAAGATGCAAGAGGCAAGCGACCAAATTTTTTCGACCCCTTCACAGCGAAACGTCAGAAATAGCATTACGCATAGTGAAAAACCGCTTGAAGTTGAAAGTTGGGCTACTCCACGCGGCGAACTGCAAACCGGTTTCAGGCGACCGCGGTGAGGTCAAATTTTGGTCGCTTGCATCTTGTCGCCTTGGTGAGCACGAGCCTTTATGGAATCATAGGGGCCTATTGACTGAGTATCTATCTCTTGGTGTCACAGGTTTCGATTTCGAGTCCAGGCGGTGCCATGGATGTTTGTAGAGGTCTCAGTCTAATATGACTGTTAACAATCCTATCCCGTAAAAAAGAAAACATTTCCTCACTCGAAATCTGCCTGTAGGCAGACGGCATCGACCCACCATGTGGTTGTTGCGCCAATGAAGAAAAAGAATTGGCTGGCGTGGGAAAGTGGTTGCGGAACAGTTAACCTAAAATTAGCTTGGATTATGTATACATGGGTTGTTGAGCCATTGAAGACGAAGATTATGGAATCATATTACATCTGAACACTCTTTTACAGAATTTGAATTTGATTTTGTTATTATAAATTACAATTTCTGCATCATGCTTATACATATTTTGTCTTTTAACTATTGAAAATTATCTATTTTCATCATGATAACAGCGTGTTGTTTCTTATCCCACTTGGTCAACAGCAACATCTAGATCAACTCCATGAACCCGTGCCTTTAAATGACGAGTCGTGATAAAGGGTAAAAAAATGCAGCTTATTTTTGTCCTTGTCCTTGCGGCCCAAAGACAGGGGGCACTTAATAGGAGAAGTCTGACTTTAACCCACTCGGTTATAACCCCGGGCACTGGGTACATTTTAGTCTCCTTTTAGGACATGCGTGGACTACAGTGGGGCTATTCTAACCAGGACACACATGGATTGATAACAACATGGTACAATGCTAGCAAAAGCGAAGCAGATAATGCAAGAGAATAGCATAATACTTATCAACTTATTGCAGCAGAAATACGATAAAATACTTCTATTTCTGAGTTTATAGAATAATTAGCTGTTTACCTGATGTTGGCTATGTATTTATATTTCTATATTTTGTCAGACATGAGAACGAATAACTCATGAATGAATATATATATATATATAAATGAATGTGCATATGTACGACATTACAACGTAACTTAAAAATCTTTACACGAAGAGTTATAGATTTTTGCACTTAAGTTATTATTCTTTAATTATGTTTATAATCAAAAAATTCTGGACACATTCTATTTTTTTCTTTTTTGAATTAAACAAAGACCAATTTATGCAATTGAGGGCAATATGGCGGCCGGAATTAAGAATTTTTCCTAACTTAAAGAAATTGCTGAAAATTTAATTAAATTAACGTTAATTGTTTAAATTCAAGTTTGTTCTTCTAAATATTTAACTTTTGAAGTTTATTTGATTCGTCATATTTTTAAACATACGTTTGCTTTTTTCAAATATTCGGTCATATAGCTTTATTTAAATTTTATTTTCTAATTATTTTTCGTGATCATTATAAACAAGTCATAGGTCAGTCCATTAAGTACAGCGAAATGGATTTTAGATAGCCATTCTTCTCTCATGGATAGCAGTATAATTCTCGCTCAAGTGTGGATTCATTCAAAAATGTATTTTTTCTTTCACTTGGAGGAGAAACTAAAAATGTTGTTTATAATCAAGTTTTGAGTTAAATTAATATTATAAGGAATTTGAAAAAAAGTTTTTATCTTATTTGTATACTGTTCATGTATTTTTAAATACTTGTCAATAAAATTACTTCAACTGTACGCGTTCATTCTTCTGTTATTTATTCTGTCTCGCAAGATATAAAAAAAAATAAATACTTGGTCAAAGCCCTATAAACAACTATTTATAAAATAAAACATTTTTCAAATTCTTATAACATTAATTTAACTCAAAAATTGATTATAAACAGCATTTTTAGTTTTTCCTCCAAGTGCAGAAATAAATAAATTTTTGGATGAACCCACCCTTGAGAAAGCAGCATAAAACAATCTATAAAAGAAACATGGCTATCTCAAATTTTACATAATAGACCATACCTGCGACTAGTTATATTGATCGCAAAAGCAAGTCACACTAAAAATTACAATCTAAGTTAAAAGGTCAAGTATGTCGGAATGAGTGGTGTGTCAGTGAGAAAAAAATTGTTTCAACCTGTTTCTTTCCTGTTAAAACAGTCACTTCAATCACATTGCTTAGCATTTTCTTTACACACAGCTTTGTGGCATTGAAAGTTTTGATGAGTGTAGTAAAATAATTAGATCGTAGTAAAGTAGTAATCGTAATCGTATTAATTAATTGGAGATTCCCCTTTAATTAAAAGGCGATGTGGTGTCAATCCAGCCAGATCAAGTAAGTTTGGTGAGCAACTGCAGACCCTTGGGTTATGGTATCGAAAGATTTACATTCAGTAACTATGCCTGATAGCATGGCAAATAGTTACTTCGTTTTTCCATGGATGTCCTCATTTTCAGCCACAAGAATAATCTTCTCTCTCAATTAATTTAAATTGTGACAATTTTGGGAAATAGCCAAGTAGATTACATCCATTGACTCTGCCACAGACAGCAACGGATTACAAAAATTGGATACCAATTATCTTGTCAAATGACTCTATTTCTAATCTTTCTCCGATCTGCAGTAGTTTGTCAAATTGTCGCAGAAATTGCCAAATTCACTGATTCGGATAAAAATACATTCCCGCTATTCAAAGTCAGGAAGCGATAATCCCACCTCAATACCATCATTTTCTGCTTAACTAAATTCCCGTTATGTAAGAGTTATTTATTGAGGAAGAAATACTTGTGGCCAGCTGACTTCCTAGAAGAAAGTTTCTTCTATTTTACTGATCCCGTAATGTTGAAATTTTAACTAATTGCTCAGTCCAAATTAGCTGCCGGTTTGCTGATTAGATGCCCTTGGCCCCAGGCAATGTCCGGTTATAGGCAATGTCCGGTTATAGGCAATGATTTCATTCTTAGAATTAAAGTATTTATGAGTATATCCATAATCTTAAATTTATAACTCACTTTAATTTTCATATTTCATATTAAATTCTGCTTTTAACAAGCACTCTGATGGAAAAACAACTCATGAATATTTTTTCTCGATTTTGACTATTTCCATGTTACTTTTGGTAAACTTTATTAGGAAAAAAAAAGTTTGAAAGTGCAAATTAATCAAAAGAAAATTTCAATTGCTGATACAAAATGCTCATAATGGCTAATAATTGTGATCTAACAAATTGTAAAGAAAAAATTATTATGAATAAATATTTAAAAATAAAAAAATATTTAGGAAGTAAAATATAAATAAGCCTGTATAACAGAATATTTGAAAGAAACGAAAATATATTTAAAAATATTACAATAGCATAAACTTCAAAAATTGATTATTTGCAAAAATTAACTTTAATTATAATTAATTTTTAAATAATTTACTTTAAATTAAAGAAAATTTCTAATTCAATCCATCACATGACAATCAATGGTTGAATATGGTTTTTTTTAATCAACAAAGAACTTATTAGAATATTGAGGCTAATATTTTTGGCTACACACGTTAAGGAGTAAGAGAGAAAAAAGTAGAAAGCTAATTGTTAGTTTTTAAATTACATTCAAATCGTAGTACATACATACAAACATTCATTAATATAAATATATAATAAACTTGAGTACATAATACTTTTCGTATTAACAAATGTTAGATGTTTTGTGGCATGTAATTATTTAATTATAACATATAACGTGAATTAAAAATTTCAATATTTTTCATAAGAGTCAAATTGCATTGTTTAAAACATCCTTAAATCATATAAAAATATTTAATGTAAAAAATTGAATAATATGTACATCTTTACTGCAATAACTATTGTCTTTGACCTTAAAACTTATTCCTGATTAATTCAAATCTTAATTAATGTAAATAATTAAACAATGGTAAAAACAGAATATATTTTGAACTTGGAAAAATTTAACTAAAGTTTAAAACAAAAATAAATAAAATATTAATTAGAAATGTTGGAATACGGAACAGCATTCGACGACAACATGAGGATTTAATATTAATTAAAACTAATCTAGGTCTTAAATATTTTGGAAAGCGCTCTCTAATAGATTACATAGTAAGGTTGTTTAGAATTTATCTTCAAAAAACATCCAATTATTTTTTAAAAGAATGATTTCATAATAAATAAATAAACAATATGTTGTTCTCAGTTTCTCGTAAAGAAATCAATTTATTTTAAATCTGAAGAAAAATGCTTTATTTAGCTTCAAAGAGTTTCAAGTTAAATTTAATTACGCTTTTTAGAATATGCTTATTATAATTTAATTATAGTATAATTATAAACAATTATAAGTGTATTTTCTGTAGTTGTTTTCGAATTTTGAATTACTAAAGAAGCAGAACACATATAATTTTAGGAATCAATAATAAAATTGTGACACAAATATTTGTGCGCATGTCAAATTTATGCCCGTTTTCCAATTAAAAATGAATCTTCAATATTCTTGGAGGGTGAATCGTAATGTAATTGCAAATGCTGTTACCAATTATTTCTTAATATTTTGAAAATAATAATATTATAATGGAAATTTCACATATACATTCATTGAGATAAGAAGACATTAAAAAATTTTAAAATGCAGGTGTAACAACAATTCAGACTACGTTTCATGAAAATAAAATTGTAAATTATTTAATTTATTAACAAAATTATTAAATTTTGTCGATCAAATATCTAACTTATTTTATAGAATATTTCACAACGAATTATTTTGTATATAATTTTTAATTTTTAAATTACCGTATATAATTTACACATAAAACTACAAGTTATAAGAACTGTGAAAATAATAGATTAAGAATACCTGAAATACGCCTATCAAAAATCTGAACGGCTAGAATTGCCTTTGCAGGCAACAAAAAAAAAAAAGTAAAAGAAAAAAGAGAACACGCAAAATTGTATAAAATATGCAATAACAGGATGCGAACTAGGAAATCAGTAAAACCGAAAGAAATTAGTAAAACCAAAAAGAAATTCTTATAAAAGCAATAGTTAGTAATTAATTATAATATACTGAGGAGACCTTTATCAAGGAGTACGTTATCTCAGGACATTATAAGACATGCTATTTCTATTTGTAGATGATTGGAACTCAAAAACTCATTTAGCGACTTATTTCAATAACAATGAGTAGACAGAATAGCCTTTCCGTTTAGAGTCAGTAAAATATAGGACTGAAGAACAACTATTTGAAAACCATTCTTCTGGCATTATTCTAGATACTAATATTGAATCCGGCCTTACACTAGATAATAATACTGATAATCACTTCTCTGCATGTATTGGAGATGGGACTTTTTGTGACTTTTGTATTTATGATAAAAAAAATCTAAAGATGAAGAATGTGAAGAAGAAAATCACTGTGATATGTCATAGTAACAAAATCACCTCTGGGAAGATTATTCGTAAGAAAATATCGAAACAAGAAAGAAGAGAAAAAAGATGAAGAAGTAGTTCGAAATAATTTTATTCCTTTTTCTTCGTCTTCATTGGCACAGCAGCCCCTGGAGGAACAAGGCTGTCTGTTTACTGGTAGATAATTTCATTGATGCCTTATCCTCTTTCTGAATAAAACAAAATTTTTATTCAGATAAGTGATAAAAATCACAATCATAACTTGATACAAACCGGTTTGCCTTATGCTTTAACTTTTTAATTTTAGTAAATGCCCTAATTTCATTTTTTTAATATTTAATTTTTTTTTCAACCTTATTTCAATCGCGAAAAAAAAAAAAATAATAACCCACAATGATATCTTGTTAACAAACAGTTACAGTGACAATAAAATCTTTAAAAAAAAAAAACCCTACAAAAACTTTAATTTGTTTTCTAAAACCATCTCTAACTTGATACTAGTGATTTATTATTAAAAAGTAGACACAACAGTATATTCATTTCTGCCGGGACCTGCATACTATAAGTTGGTCATTTTCATAATCTCACGGCAAGAAGCGTGTCACGGGTCGGTGGCCCACAGAGCTGCTGCCACCCGAGGGAAGACACCTTCCCTGGGTATGAGGAAGCGGGATGACCTTTTTTAACAGGTGGAGCTGCTAATCGGTATGCAGCGACGCAGGCCGCGAAAGAAGGTCACCCGTCCTCCAAAGCACACCATTGTGCAGCAGGCAGCAGAAAAAAGAAGAGAATGCTTCCTCGACGCACAAGGTCACGCTGCCGGTTGGTGGGTATCAGGTCAGCAGAGGAACGTTTCGTCACTCCACTCTGCACCGAAAACGAAATTTATGGCGGAATGGAAGGTAGCAGCACAAAATGTAGAGGAATTCATCATGTCACGCGATGTGTGTCCAACATAGTTTTTTTTGGAATTTAAAGGAATTTATCGTTTCAATGCCAAGTTAGAAGATTCAGTTGCTGACTTCGTTTCTGGATCAGAATGGGTAAAGAGTTTAGAAATATATGATTTTTTTTCTCAAAACAAGAGTCATCAAGTATTTTCAAGTAAACTGAAATACTTCTATTATAAATAGAAAGAATGTAAATTATAAATAGAATATAGATACATAATATATATATACAGAGAAAGAGAGAGATACTTTGGTGCCAAATTATTTTCTAATCGCATTGATAGTTCTTCACTATTTATCAATATGTTTAGTTAATATTTAAGCAGATAGTAGAAACACAATATAGAAATACCTAATTATATGTTTTCTAATATGTGTCCTAAATTTGAAAAATTTTCTGTTTCAATCTCAAATTAAAAGATTCAGTAACTGACTTCGTGCCTTGATCAGAATATACGTGGATGGGTAAAGTATTTAGAAATATATGATTTTTTTCAAGTCAAGAGTCATCAAGTATTTTTCAAGTAAACTTGAAATACTTCTATTATAAATAGAAAGAAAATAAATTATAAATTGAAAGCATGTATATATATATATAGATATATATATATATGCTTTCAATTTATAATTTATTTTCTATTCTATAATTTATTTATTTTCTTTGTATATATATATATATATATATATATATAAGGAGGGACTTGGAAATACTTTGGTGCAAAATTATTTTCTAAGCATATTGATAAATTCTTCATTATTTATCGCTATGGTTAGTAAATATTAAGTAGAATAATGAATTGTAAAAACGAATTTAGTTAATATTTAAGCAAATAGTAGAAATATAAGATAGAAATCCATAATCCATAATAATCCATCCATCCATAATCCATAATAATCCATAAATTTGAGGAATTTTCTGTTTCAATAACAATGTAGTGATAGGTGTAGACAGGTGACATTTATCTAGAACGAAATATATAACAACATATTTTTTAAGTGTGAGGATAATAAACAAAACCAATTATTATAAATTGATTGATAAATAAATTTAAATACACAATTAAAATTAGAGTGCTTTCTAGGACAGAAACGGAATATCCTTAGGAGTATAAATCAAATTAATTCAGGATCTAACATAGTTTGATGAATTATTTTTTCAGTACCAGAATGAATAGTATGATCCGAAAGATACAAATGTCGTTGATAACTGCAAAATGACAATATAAATTTCCCAGGTTAGAGAAAATACTAATTTTATGCTAATAAAAGGATGATGATAATTTTATGCTAATATATTTCTAATTAGAAATGCATTAGAATTAAATAATTTTTAAAATAGGATAAAATAATGAACAAAACATAACAGCAATGTAGGTCAGAATTTGAATATATATATATATATAGAGAGAGAGAGAGAGAGAGAGACAGAGAGAGAGAATGGAAATTATAAAATATATATATATATATATATATATATATATATATATACACGCATATTGTATTGCAAATCCAAAATTATTAATTTTAGGTTGAATATAATACTATATAGGTTGCAATCTTGAAAAGACCTAATAATTAGAATATGAGTTTTCTGAATTAAGAAAACCTACGTTGACAAAAGACAATCGAGCAGAATAAAAAGCTACCATGTCTACAACGAAGATGACCTATACAAATCTGTTGACTATAAAATTATTCCTTTGAATTCAAAGAAGACGAAGGTCCGAGGCGCCGTTTCAAATGCTCTGCTTTAAGGCTCGTTCCCACCGAGGCGTTAGGCGGGGAAGAAAAATTTTTCGACCCGTCCACACCGAAGTGGCAGAAATCACTTTACGCCAAGTGAAGCTCCAGTTGCTTCTACTAGATGGCAGATGTACTATTGGCTCAATCCAAGTCACATGACGCGCAAAGTAATTGAGAATTGAAAGTTGGTCAATTCGAAGCGGTGGATTTCAACCGGTTTCAGACGAACGTGGTAAAGCTAGTGATTGGTCAACGCTTCATGCCTCAAGGCTCGTTCCCGCCGAGGCGAGAGGCGGCGACGCGACATGCGGCAGGGAAGAAAATTTTTTCGACCCGTTCACAGCGAAACGTCAGAAATAGCATTACGCCTAGTGAAGTTCTGCTTCGAGTTGAAAGTGGGTCAACTCGAAGCGGTGGATTTCAAACCGGTTTCAGGCGAACGCGGGGAGGCTAGTGATTGGGCAACGCTTCAAGATTAAATGCCTCACGCCTAGGTAGAAACGAGCCTTAGAGTTCTTGCTTTAAATTGCAGAGAGTACAAGAAATCCGAGTTGGAGAGTCTGGCAATAAGTTAATACAGATTTTAAACCTAGTGGGAAAGCTTTCAAAACTATCATATATGATCTGCTTCAAAAAGATCATTTGTAATTTCAGTAAAGAATAATATAGCTGCAATAAAAGAAGCTTCAGTAAATTTTTCATTTAAAAATGCTTACAAATAATTTGATAAGGTGTAATAAATTTCATAAATCTTCATTCCAGAAATCCAGCAAATTTAATTAAGCAATATATTTTGTTCCTTTCCAGTTCTTTTGTTACACGCCTTGATATACAAATTGCAAATTTCATAATTTTTTTGTTATGTACCTAGTGTATCAATGATTATGATCGGCCTACGTACTGATAACGTATAGAATCCATATTAAGCCATAAGTCATTGTTTATATTCGATATATGCGATAGGTTTTGTAAAGATTAAAAAATTTCACATTATATTATTGTAAAAGTTTAGAAATATTCCAACTTAGATTATTGTAAAAGTTTAGAAATATTCCATATTAGATTATTGTAAAAGTTTAGAAATATTCCACAATGCTCTTAAAGTATTTTTGAGGAACGAAGTAACGGTAAAAAAAGTTTGTGCAATTTTCGCATGTTTCATAATTTAATTTGTAAATTTATAGGCATTAAAAAATTCATATTATAAAAGGCAAAACTGTAACATTTTTTTATAAATAGCTTCCCTTTCTTTTAAAAAGCAATTTATAATTATATTATTATACATGATAATGATTTGATTGATCATAGCTTTTTTCAATTGAAAATTTTCAATTATTTTTTTTATTAATAAATAGTATAGAACTAAGTACAGAATTTTTCTTTATAAATACATCGATCAATATTAAGCAGATACCGATAACGCTATATCATAACTCCAGGAAGGTTTCCTTTTAGACATATAAATATTTCGCATTTCGAACAATGTGTGGGATTATGATGGATGATTGAAAATTTTCATTTTTAATACTGATAAGATTTATATAGTTTAACCACTGGTTAAACATGTAAGACCACTTTAAAACTGTTCTGCTTACAAAAAAAGTTTGATTTATGCTCTCTAATGATCATCAATTTTATTTTGCTACTCATTTTCAATAAGAAAAAATAAATTAAATTATGGTTTCTCAATATCCATTTCGTTGAAGCAGATAGCAGAAATTTTGCATTCTGAACAGCTTATCTTGTACATACAGGGCACTTCGGTCAGCTCGTTAAAATACATTCCTCTCCAATTAATTTTATTATTGGATTAATCAGTATGTTATATTTTGCATATTATTGATTTTGCCTTGAAATAATGTATGGATAGGATACAAAATTTATTTTTCTGATAGTAATATAAAGCAAAAAGTTATAATTGTTTACATTAGCAATTGTGATTATCCAAAACTCTTATATTTCTTATTCTTCTTTAATTTTTTTACTGGTTTAAATTATTTTAATGCAGAGTTAACGAATGGAAATAATTCTAAATTTCACTTGCGTCAAAAGAAAATGAAGCAAATAACTGGAACTTTAATTCTTGTCTAGTCTATATATTGAAGATTGTTTTAGAAGGCTTATTAATATAAAAAATTAATCTTTTTTGAATGAATGTGTTCTGAAAGAACAATGCTTTATCCTGGTTGATAGTTTTTAGTTAATACAATTATAACTTCATTAGTTCTTTAAATAACATTGTACTGGCTAATAAATTCTGCGACACTGTCAATCAGTTCTGCATCAAAAAGCAAATGAAGCAAACAATTGCAATGAACTTTAATTCTTGTTTTGTTTATATATTAAAGATTGTTTTATAAGATTTATTTATATAAAAAAATATTCTTTTTTGAAAGGACAGAAGAGTATGTGTTCTGAAAGAAGAATGCCTTATAAATGCCGATAGGTTTTAGTTGACACAATTCTAACTTCATTAGTTCTTCAAATAACGTTGTATTTTTTAATGAGTTCTGCTATATCGTCGATCAGTTTCTGCATCAAAAAGCAAATGTATCACACATCTTCAAGTAACTTCAATTCTTGTTTAGTCTATATATTAGAGATTGTTTTTTATATTAAAATTATTATGTTTTGAATAAATAGAAGAGTATGTGTTCTGAAAGAACAATGCTTTATAAACGATTTATATCTGTTGATAATTCTTACTTAACACATTTCTAACTTCATTACTTCTTCAAATAGCATTGTACTTGCTAGTAAGTTCTTCTACATTGTCAATAAGTTTCTGAATCAAAAAGTAAATGAAGTAAACAATTTCAAGTAATTTGTTTAATTAATTTAATTTTAATTCTTGTTTGCTTATATATTAAAGGTTTTTAGAAGGTTTATTTTTAAACAAAATTATTCTTTTTTGAATGGACAGAAGAGTATATATTCTGAAAGAAGAACGCCTTATAAATGCTTTTTATACTTGTTGAAGATTTTTAGTTAACACAATTCTAACTTTATTAGTTCTTCAAATAACATTGTGCTCGCTAATAAGTTCTTCTACACTGTCGAACAGTTCCTATTTATAAATCAAAGTATTTATTTATTTATATAATTTTTTTATTTCGATTTTATATGAATTATTCGAATTTCTAATTATTGATTTTATATGAATTATTAACTTTATTTTTTATTTAGTGAGATATTAATATTTTCATATAGTTTTATTAGTTTTTATCTTCTTTTTTTATATTGAGATAATATTAAGATGCAACCTATATAAACGAAATTACATAAATTCTTTTAAAATCGAGAGCATCATATGAAGCAGTAAATCATTGGGTTAAGTAGATGCAAATTTAAGAAAAGTAGTTATATGAAATTATTTAAAGATATTATCTTTAAAAAACAAAGTTTTTTTTTTTTATAGAAAATACGTTATTTTTAGTTATTCAAGGCGATGTATATTTTGTAACATTACTTCTTTAAACCCATTCTTCCGTACTGCATGCTTTGAAAGCCTCAAGTTATTTTGAATTACTTTTCTTCTTTCTGCCTACAGCTGCAGAAGACGTGCAGAACTGATTACTTTAGCTATATTTTGTATTCCCAACCTAAATCTATTTACTAAACTCCGAAAAGCTTTGAACCGATTTAGAGAGCTACTTCTCTTCCAAAACTGATGAAATTGTTTCACGGATCAATGATAATTCATTGGTACGATCTTACTTAATGTAAACTAGGATGTGGTTTTTCTGAAAGAAACAATGCTTTCCAACAATAGCAATTCAGAATGTATTGAAATATGGATTATTTATTGTATGAAAATATTTATAGAATTTATTTAGAATTAGAATATTTAGTATTTGTTATATAACATGTAACAAACCACATTACTAACATTGAAATAAGACGCCTAATTGGCTTTTTATGGAACCTTTTCAAGATTACAATTTACCGACCTTAAGTTGAATCTAATAATATTGTTTCATATTCTTTTTGTACAAATATAATTACGTACTAAATCAAAAGCTCATTTCTACATCAGGTACTCTATTTCATCATATTATAACACGAACAATCTCTGAATGGTAGTGTAGATAAATTATACATATCCAAGCTAACATTAGATTAATTATTTCACTACCGCTTTCCCACTCCAGCCAGTTCTTCTTCTTTATTGGCGCAATAGCTCCATGTTTGGCCAAAGCTAGCTGCCTACCGGTTGATTTCGAGACAGGAGATGCTTTCTTTTTACTGGGTAGGATTGTCAGCCCTATTCCCAACGCTCTAAGTCATGTTAGACCGGAACATACTGTTTAAAATGGATTCCGAACCACTACAAACATTCATGGTACTGCTGGGACTCGAATCCTGTGTCATCAAGGTCGAGGTCGGCCAGCCAATTAGACATGCGAAAATGTTTTAACCAAGCTGACCAACTATCGATACAAAAAGTTTATATCTGCTACTACAAGCTCAGCTAGTTTCCTTGATTCCGAAAGTAGTAATTGCAACACACCATTATTATTATAAACCGCAATTTATTTTTTATTCACCATCTTACATGCTAGTCTACATGCGTTATTACTGGGATATAAATTGAACACATAAAACAACTGAGATCTCAAATTTTACTACATAATAAAGTGACAATATCGCTATTGAGTTCTAATTATCTTCTCCTAAGATGTGGCCTGATGACCAATTGACTAGCTCTTTGGCCTTTGGTACCACAGGCTTCAGTTTCGAATCCTGTGGCATGGATGTTTGTTAGTGGTTCGAAATCCATATTAAACTGTAGTTCCCGGTCTAATTAGCCTAAAGTGTGCACAAAATGAGGGCAGAGCGACAAACAAAACTGAATCTACTAATACGGGATTATTTATACTTCTATGCATAGAACCTTTAAACCTGTTAACTTTTGTACAATTTAAGCACTACTTAGATAAACTTTGCACATCAGTTTGAAATGAACAACTCCAGGAACAGCATCTGGATTCCGAAATTTTCACTCACCTCACGTAGGCGACTCACTACACTGGACCCATTGCAATGAAGGGATTAACAAATTTAATGTGTTTTTTCCTGGCGTAACATCAGAGCTGGAGATCAGTTCGCTTTCGTAGTTTTGAACTGCTAATTGCTTCAGATTGCTAATTGCTTGCTTTCTAATTGCCAAGTTGCTTCAGATTCTGAGTTCAAAGGTTAATAATTTTATGGTGACATTTCGTACATATTTAACACGTCCTAAATATGAAATGTTGAATTTTCCTACATAGATTTTCATTATTTGCAGTATTTCTTTGTAATTTTAATAAATAATAAGCATAATGGGGCCTGATGGTTGAGTTTCTAGTGCTCTGGCGCTTTGTGCCACGGGTTTCAGCTTCAAGTACCGGCGGTGCCCTGGATGTTTGTTAGTAGTTCGGAATACACGTTAAACCATAAGTACATCTCTAATATGACTGTGAAACGTTGGGCATAAGGCTGACATCTCTACCCCATAAAAAATAAACATCTCCGGTCTCGAAATCTGCCAGTAGACAGAAGGCCTTGGCCCTTCATGGAGTTGTTGCGACAATGAAGAATAATAATAAGCATAATAAAATTTTTTGAAAATGAAATGCTATGCTAAAAATTACAAAAAGAAAAAAAAAGTATTCTTATCCCTTACCCTTTTGTTTATAATAGTAATAAGAAAATAGAAATACGTAATTTTATTCTATAACTGACTGAATGAACGTGGGACGTGACAGGAGATATTTATGGCTTGCTGAATGGCATCAGTGGTCAATTTTTAAACCGAAGATTATGCAGCCAGCAGTCAGACGAATATCACATAATTCGTCAAGCGTATAATATGCGTTATGCATGCTGCATTTCATTCCATGACAGCACTGCTACTTTGTATGCATCTGAGAAATTTTAGTTCCGTTTGGAACTTAAAATTATTAATAATTAAGAGAATTCAAATAAAAAATAGGGTTAGAATAACTGTTGGGTGAATAATAATAGGAAATATGTATTTATATTTGTAATAAAAGAGAGACTAAATGCTTTAGAAGGAGAAAATAATGTATAAATCATACGAATTATTGTAGATTTAATGCTTATTTAAAAATTTATTTATTGTTTATAGAGATACTCCTAGAATAGCCTAATTGTTATAAGTTATATTATCTATTGAATGTTATTCAGTAGAAATAGTGTTAAATGATATTTAATAGAATTAAATTTTGTTTATTGAATCTTTAAATTTTTATGCTTCATTTGTTTGATGCAGCGATATTTCTAATTAAAAATATTCTACACATTTTTACTACAAATTTAACTTTTACAGATTTTTAACTTTTTACTTACATTACAAATTTTCATATATATCAAAAATATATGTCAAATATCAAAAATAAAAATAAAAATAAATAAATATAAGAAATCAAATTAAATTAAAAAAGTGAATTTTTATCATAAGCAATTTGTCTGAATCTCTTATTATTAACGGCGATAAAGAATAATAAAATATGTTATAAAAAATTGCATCTTTTTCTGTTTCTGGCAAATCCCAAATACGCATTTTCGTAGCACTACAAAATGGCGTTAAAACTCAGCAAATCTGCGGCTGTTAGATTGGCGACACTTAAAAACCGCCAATTCTGTCGCCAAGGTATCGTTAATACGCAAGTACCCATTTTTATTATACCAGGAAAACAAGTTTTATCATTCATTATTTTCTTTACATAGAAGCCTGTTATTTTAAGATGTTTAGTCTTTTGAAAATCAATGTGAAAGTGTGATATATCGCATTGCAATAAAATAATATAATAAAAGTTTCTCGCCAAAATTACAAAGGTTCACCATAATTTAATATTTTATTCATTAAATTTATATATATTGTGTATTAATGGATCATTAAAAAATATTTCTAACATCAAATAGAATAAACTATAAAAAGAACTAATTAATTCAAATTGAAGGATTGTTAACGTTTTTGGCTTCCACATCCAAAATTAGCCTTCTAATGTGGAACGATGATCTGTGTTTTATACAACTTAAATTATAAAAATACTAACTAACGAATTATTCAGTTTACTCAATGAATTAATATAAAGCATAAAATCTATAGAAATTTAAAAAAATTGAGTTACTTAATAATATGGTTCTTCGTTAAATCACTCATATCGAGAGACAGAGGCTAGAGTACCATGTAATTGGCTAATAAACTGAAATAATAACTAAAATAAATAGAAAGCACGATATAATTGAAAACCTTTTAAAGTTTTTGCTACTTTTTTCCTAAAAGACGCACGCAGAATATCAGAATGCAATACATAATGTTACACGGTATATTGAGGTAATACTAAATATGTTAAACACTTAAATTAGTAAAAGTCAATTTTAATTATAGAAAAATAATAATAAGGAATTATTTGGCCTGCTCAATGGAATAATATAAATGAATAAAATCTATAGAAATTAAAAAAAATTGAATTACTTAATAATACTTCGTTAAAACACGCAGATCGATAGAAAAGGAAGCAGCGCCATATAATTGGCGAATAAACTAACATAAAATGAAAGCGCGATGTAATTGGCAACCTTTCATAGTTTTTGCGACTTTTTTTCCTAAAAGAAGTGCTCAAAATATCCATATGCAATACATAATGATACGGGGTGATACTAAATAATGGTTTTTAATTAAATTCCTTAAAATAAAGAATTCATTAATTCTTTCTTTTTTTAATTCACATAATCTTTTATGTATTACATTTTATAGAGATTAAAAAAACTTACAAATTTACAGCATAAAAGTAAGATTACAATTGTATCATTTTATATTATTCATGATATTATAAACGGCCTGATGGCCGAGTGACTAGCGCTCTGGCGTTCAGTGCCACAAATTTCGGTTTTCGGTTTTTGAGCCATGGCATCATCTTCGCGATGATGCCATGGCTCTTTGTAGGGATTCGGAATTTACTTTAAGCAGTAGCTCCTTGTCTAAAATGACCGTTTGGCATATGGCTGGCAATCCTACCTCGTAAAAAAACACCTCTTGTCTTGAAATCTGTCAGTAGGCACACTGCCTAGGCCCACCGTTGGCTATTGATGATAATATT
>BPLQ01013869.1:1355517-1368607 GCA_021605075.1 Caerostris darwini | reverse complement strand
TTATATATTGCTCATGATATTATAAAAATAATTCCATGATAAATTTTCAAATAATTATTTAACGTCTAATGTTAAATAATTCCTGAAAATTTTTTAACATCTAATGTCCTTTATTATAAAGTGATCCTCGTGTATGGGAATATTAGCAATTATTAATATGGTAAAAAAGGAAACTTCCAAAAAGTTTTATTTATTTTTTTATTTGATAAAAAAGAAAATTCTATCAATTTCTTTATAGAACAAACACTAACCAAAATCCATCTTCTTTTAGAATCGCATCACGCTTTAATAATTCTCTCTTTTATACTCTTCACCAGATGGTAATTCTGCAGAATTACCTGAGATGGGTGTACTTTTCTTAACGACTTAGCGAAAAGACTTCACAAGTACTTTAAAACTTTTCTCTTCTCTCTGCTGTGACTTGAAAGTTCGTTGTCCCGAGACCGAGTACGCCATTCACAAAATCTTCTGCTGCTGCCAGGAAGATCCAGGTGTAATTACGCGAGCATCGTTACCGCATCTCATTCTAGCAGGTCGCCTCCAAGAAACCCTACTCCGCCCCATTCTCACGTCTTTACGACCTCAGCGAAAAACAACACAATCTCCAACAAGGTCAGTGAGTTAGTTTTTCTTCTTTCTTTTTTTCTTTTGCTTCCCGACGTAGTTCGTCCTTTCTTTTCTTTTCTTTACTGCGTCGGGTCATCTTCTCACCTGAACATCTTGTTGACTTCTGTGTCTCAGAATGATGGGCAGCTGGTGATTTTCATTTTCTGTTTTTTTTCTTTCTTTATTTGTATGTTTGCTACTTTGTGAAGTGTTTCATTCATCGGACAATGCAATTAATAGCATCGCCCATTTCAAAGGAGTAACTTTTCCGGTCATTGTAGCAACTAAAGGAGAGGTTTAATTAACTGTTGTGCGGAAATTATCAAAACTATCAAAGCAGAAGTAATTGATACAATTTATTGAGAAAATGTCCACTTTCTAATAAGTACAAAGAAAGATTTCTTTGAATTTCGCATATTATTACATTTTCATGCAAGCGGCTTATTTCTTAAAGCTTATTTCTTTTCATTCCCATTTCATTGGAGTAATTTTTCCGATCATTGTAGAAACTTCAGGAGAGGTTTAATTAACTATTGTGGGGAAATTATCAAAGCAGCGGTAATTGATACAATTTCTTGAGAAAATGTCCACTTTCTAACAGGCACAAAGAAAGATTACATTGTATTTTGCATCTTATTACCTTTTTAGGCAAGACACATTGTATGTTTGCTACCTTGTGAAGTTTTTCATTCATGGGATAATGCTATTAATCACATCACCCATTTCAAAGGAGTAACTTTTCCGGACATTGTAGAAACTGCAAGAGAGGTTAATTTACTGTTGTGGGGCAATCATCAAAATAGAAGTAATGGATACAATTTCTTAAGAAAATGTCCACTTTCTAATAAGTACAAATAAGTTTTCTTTGTATTTTGTATATTATTACTTTTTTTTACGGAAGACACATTATATGTTTGCTACTTAGTAAGTATGACACATTGTATGTTTGCTACTTTCATTCATCGGACAATGCAGTTAATCGCATCACCCATTTCAAAGGAGTAACATTTTCCGAACATTGTAGAAACTGAAGGAGATGTTTAATTAACCGTTGTTGGGAAATTATCAAAGCAGAAGTAATTGATACAGTTTATTGAGAAATGTCCACTTTCTAATAGGTACAAATTCTATTTGTATTTCGCATATTATTACTTTTTTTTATGGGAGATACAACAACTAAACAATAAAATCGTAATTTTGCCTTCCTATATTTTTGAGAAGAGGACTTTAAATACTATATTATGAATGTAATTTTTGTGCAATAAAATGTTTTAAAAATAGGAATTTCAGGAAAGAATACTTGAAGTATATAAAAGTTAGTAATCAAAAATAAATATTTCACAATACCAACAAACAAATTCAATAACATAAAATTTACTAAATTTTAAACAATTTAAATAATAGATGCATGATAATTGTTTGGTTTTTTTTCTTATCTCATTTGGTAGGCAGTAATATCTAGATGAAGTCCAAGAACCCGCATGACCTCACGGAAGGAAAGAAAGGGTTCTGTTGTGATGCAGCAAATGTAGGTAAAAATCTGATTTGGTTCCATGACATTGAAGAAGGAGAGCTGTGTCTTCTGCCATTGTCTCCTGCCATTGGAATATCGTATGGAAGAAAACCCGGAACACTCTCACCAGGTAGTTCGACTCATGAGGCAAGATGCTGAACATCACAAATGTCAACGAGTCTCTTCTTTTTTTGAAACAGTGTCTACAATAAAGCCGCCAGCTGATTGAACCTCAGTCCTAATGTTTACCAGCGGCGTGTGTTGCGACTGAGCCACGAGTCGTGCTAAAATATTTGTAATTTTATTTAACAAAATTTGATAATTTAATTAATATTGCACAAATGAATAATAAATAGTGTATAACAAAGGTTTTATTTAGAAAAAGAAAAAATGTTAAATGAAATTATTCTCTCTATAGATGATAATTTTTATATATATTGTTAAAATTTGATTTTTTTAAATTTATGTTTATAAATAATGTTTATTTATAAACAATAACGCTTTATTTATGTTTACAAATGTTTTCAACATTTTAAGAAGGTTTATTCCAAATTGAAATGATAGCTATTTAGTTTTTTTTGAGATTAAACACAGTGATATATCTAGAAAATGTTTTGAATGATTTTCAGCTGCATGTTTATAAATGAATATCACAACCTTTCTATCATTCAATACTCTATTATAAAAAAACTATTTCTACATAAAACATTGTAACTAAGTTTTGATTTCATGTTTGTACTTCATTGATGTACATTGATGAACAAAAATCACATATCCTATAACTTTTATCAAATAAGATTTTACAGGATGCTAGACACAGGAAAAAAAGCATCAAAGCTTATTATTCAAAATAAAAAAAAAATCTAAACTATAAAAAGAAATTTCAAAACATTATGAAGAGTTACAATGTAAATTTTCCTCATAAAGTTGTGCATATTAAATAAAATATACTTTTTCACAACATATAAAAATAGTAACTTGGAAAGAACTAGAACGGAAAATGCCCTAGAGTTTTTGGTGTATTTATAATATCGCATAAAATGTCTTACTAGCCTCCAGTGCATAAAAGTCGGATATTCAATTTCACGCTGGAGGACAATAAACTCCTACATCAAGGACAGATTTACCAATGATTAATAGAAAATTCCCTATCATCCTCTCATGCAGTTGGCTCGGGGCCATTTTCATCCAAAAATGCTCATTCCCCCCACCCCGAAGTAATGGGTTGCAACGGAAAAGTCTCGGGAACTCTAAAAACCTCTGTAAGGCGATAATACAAGTTCCTCTGCTGCCTCTCTTACAGCCAGACGGTGTAATGCTATCAACACCGCATTCTATCAGGAAGCTGAAACCCTTCTAAGGTAAAACACGATAAGCTGAAAAAGGATTTATCATGGTGACCTACTAAGCCCGCCAGAGGCTTTTAGAAGATAGAAATATCTTTCCTACGACTTGCAGGTGGACATCCGGGTTTGTGAATGGCGGAGTGTTGCCAGATAGTAGGTCGTCGTCGGTTATTTCTGCTACTTTCTCATTAATTAAATCTGGTTGATTCGAGAACTAGGGTTTTTTTTTCTTTCTTGCCTTTGTCTATTTTTAGGGAGTTTTCGTATTGCGAGATTGGTTTCCTTTATCACTTTCCTTGCTCTAAATAGGGTTGTCAACATCCTGTTACACAGTCAAAACATAGTTTACAGAAGAATTTCACCGTCTTACACAATAGGTCATAGAAATCTTCTAAAGGTTTCTACGTCAATTATGATCTTTAATTTCTAAATCGGTCAGTGGAAGATTGAAGTTCCTATTTGGTGCAAAAAGTACTGCATTCGTTAATCGTAAAAGCTGATTTGAAAGAAGATACTTATTAATGCTGTTTATTCGTTAATTAGCTCCATAATTTTTGATATTCATCGTAATTTACATTCATGCACAATTTTTCAGCTGGAGTTTTTTGAAATCTGTTGATGAATTGCCTGGGTGATTTTCTTTTCAATGCCGAGCAAGCATACAGAAAATTAAGCAGAATTTTCTAATATATATATATTTTAAATTATTCAAATAGAATTTTTAAATTATTATTCTTATTACTATTTTTAGTCATATATCAACTATGATACGTTTAGAAAACCCACATGTATACTTTCGTATAATATAATCATTATAGTAAACAGAGGAGATTTTGTTACTCAAACTAGAAGGGTTGTTTAAGTTTCCCTTACACGAGTTTCTGGATTTAATCAAATGTTTTAATGAAATACGCCAAAATTAAAGGTGCCGTTAATGAAATTGAATGTTCTATTTCATGTACAAACTTTCCCCACGGACAAATTTAGAGCTGTAATTTTTGAAGAATTAACCATTAATGATAAAATTTATTGGTCAGTGATCAATTGTTTGAATTTTTCAAGTTTACAATATTGATAGAAAACAGAATAGAAATCTCAGTTGAATCTTCATAATGTGACAGATTTTGTATTAAATTATATTGTTGAAATAGAAGCCACAGCCATACACTTTTAATACATACATCATAACAGTGTCTCGTCTTGTAACTTGGTAAAATCAAGGTAATTAGTTTACACTTTTAAATTACTCGGAGGGCATGGGCAATAGAAGAGCGGGAAAAGTAAGTTGAAAATGTTTCACTGGCGAAAGTTTTTTTAATATAGTATAGAGATTATTTATTCATCAAGTTGTATTTATTATAATTCATTTTAAGTATTGTGTGATTTAACTGGCATCTGTGATTTTTATATTGTTCATTTACGAGAAAAATTATGCAAACAAAAAACATTTTGAATTGTATTGTGATGGATGGAAGTTAAGAACAATATTCTACCTTTAGAGCAAAATTTGTATAACGCATTTAAGGCGAATTCATCAAGTATTATTATAACTTTATTGTCTTCCTAAATTAATAAATAAGTTTTCAATTTGTAAAATAAATAATAATTATTAATAATAATTAATAATTATATTCATATGGCATATTATTCTCATATACAATTTAAAAGTTGAATTTAATATTTTTTATCAATAACCTATCATTTACCTATCTTTAACTTTTTTTTTCATTTTAAACTAAAATTATTTAATCTTAATTTAAACAAACACAAAGCAATAATAGCCAAAATGAATTATATTTGATCTCCACAATTAAGAATCAAAAATATCAGCTCCTGCATACTAGCATTTGTTATTAATATTGCAAATTTCTATAAATATTTAATATTTGAAAAATAATTAAAAAACTGAATAAATCTTGTTCAGTGCTCACTAAGCATATTTTATGTATAAATATCTTACTAAATCTGAAAGCCAAATATGTATAAAATACGTGATTCATTCTGAATATTTATTTCGTTTATAATAATTCAAATTCATCATACTCATTTATGTTTAATATATTTAAAATATCAAATTCAAAAATTCTCTTAACTTAAAAAATTACTTATATCTATAAAGTAAGTATTAGTTCTAAAATAATTTTACCCATTTCATAAAAGATGTCAAATGGTTTAAACTGTAATGCACAATGAATGAAAGTAAATGACGGCATTAATTTTCTAAAAATATATTTCATGCAATGAGGAAAATTTTATTTTTATTAGTATCAGGAATATTTATACAGTGAATGTCCATTTAATGCTTAGAAACTACATAACTTATATACATAATGTTTCTAAATATAAAACACGGATGTAATTATTTCAGTAAAAATATGTTCAGTGGCATGTTCTTTATTCTCATTTTTATTCATTTACAACACCACTTATCGTCCAAAAACTATAAAGTCATATTCTGGCTATTTCCCAGTATCATGATATGTAGTTTAAATTTTTATTTTTTAAATTTGATTTATTTATTTGATATCAATTATTTTTTATTATTATCATTTATTATTATTATTTTGGTTTTGAATGAAATTTAAGATGAATAAAAAGTTATATAAAATAATTTATAGTTGAATAAAAAGACATATTAAAACATTTAGAACTCGTGTATTTTATTATCCTATTCAAAAAATACCCCCCCCATATATATATATATATATATATATATATATGTTATATATTAGATGGAACAAAATACATTTTAATACATAATTAATTAATATTTTCTCTGGGGAAATTTATAAGGACATCGCTGTTTATTGATAAAAATTAATTTCTCAGTAGAATTTCAAAGCATGTTGGTAGTTAGTAATTAATAATATTGAATTAAGGACAGTATTTCATAAATATTTAATCGTTTATTAGTTTCCTTATAACCTTTATGAAAAACTAAATAATTATAATACAATCTGTCCCTAAAAATAAAAAAAATAACAAATTTTAAATAAAAGTTTAAAATATATTTCCGATTATTAAAATCAGCTTAACAATTTTGTTAATAACTTTAAAATTTTGGTTAATGTTAATTTTTTAAATATAAATATGAGGAATTTACTTAACAAATAACAATTAATTATATGAAATTTTTCTTCATAAAAACTTCAAAAAAAAAAAAAAAAGATTTCCATTGTATATTACTTCCAAAGAATTCATTTCGATTATTCAATTACTATTTTCTTTACGGTCTGTGATTCTTAACAAACAATTTGTTCTAAATAAATTAAATATGCTTAATGAATCCCAATTTAAATTTCAGCCAGGAATATATTCACAAATATAATACACATTTTTCTTCCTGATAATCATTTTAAATGTTTAACAAAAATGCTCAAAGTTCAACGCCCTTTTTTAATTGTGACTTCGATTTCTTAAATTGTGATAGATGACTTTATTTACAATTCTAAATCAGCAAGCTGTCATAAAAGAATAATACAGTGAAAGAACAGGATTTACAATAGACACATTGTTTTAATATTTTTATTTATTATCATTATTTTATTCGATAGACTACACTCACCAGAATAAAGCTGAAAATATCTTTTTAAATAATCTGTTATCGTCAAACATCTATCAAGCAAATACTCAACAGCTGGCGGGAAACAAATCCAATTGTTTACTTTTCGCCATTGTGAATCATCACATTTGGGCCATGGCAGCTCTTAGTTCTGTAACTCAATTTAGTTATATCGTAAAAATTGAGTACAAGCAAGAAATTAAGTAATTACTGCAGGACTTATTTTTGCTGAGGGTCGTTATTCTCAAGTTAAGCATTCTTCTTTAAAGAAAAATTAAGGCATATGAAATGACAACAGTTTGTAAGAGTCTTTCAAAAAGATTCTTGTTGAAGTTAAGGAGAAAATCGTGAGTTTAATTTCATCTGTTGAAAGAGACTGAGATAATCAAGGATTTCATTGTTTTCAAACAGATGCCACAGTATTTACAGTAGAAAAAGGAAGACTGTTATTTCCTCCTTGGAATAAATTAATTTGTTTCCTTTTGGTTTTCTGTTTTTTAACTGAAGAAATACGGAAGGATTTGCCAGCAATTATTCTACTTACCCTTTTAATCAGAGCAAAATCTTGGAAAAGTTATAATTCTAATTCTTTTTAAAAATATAATTAGAATTATTATCACATTTTTTTTTCTTCATGCCACCTTTTGCACAGTTTCTTGTTTTTTTTCTTATTTTAATATACTTTGAGTTACATTTTAAATTTAATGCTTTAATTTTTTACTTTTAATTAAATTTAGGAACTAAAAGAATTCAAGAAAATAGTTGTTTTAAAATTTTTTTTCTTTTGATAGAAATATTCTGCTCAATTCGTGATAATGCATTTTTTAGCTTATATTGATTGGTGTTATAGCTTGATGTTATAGCTTATATAGCTTATATTGATTGATGTTAATAATTTTTACCATTCATGTTTCAATTAATGCACAGGTTAATATTTACTTTTAATGATGTCAAACAATTTATTATTATTCCTATTACTTATCTTTGATAGAGATGTTTTCCGATCATAATTTGTTATCAAGTTAGATGCTTAAGTTTCATATTTTGCCGCTAGGTGTACTATAATTGTCTTCAAATGATTTGCTAGAATTCTTTTTATTTACAACATTTATAATCGGAGATTTCTTTTTTTTTTAGTAGTAAAAGAGGTGGATATCGATTTAATTTCTAATGCTATCTATGTTTTTCGTTAGATATTTTCGACTTAATTTGTTAAGCTTAGTTTAAACTTCTTTGCTATATGAGTATTCGACTGTTTTGATTAAGCTCTTCCGTTTAGTAATTAACCATTATTTTCTCCTTAGTAAAAAAGTTTGTCTTGTAAAAATGTTTTTTCAAGAAAAAAAATTTTTCCTTAGTATAAAAGTTTGAAATACGCTAATGAATCTTTTATTTGAAGATAACATTGTACAAAAAAGAGAAAGGTTAGAATTTCTTATAAATGACTTAAAATTCTTTTAAAATATTTTAATGTTTCTAAAATATTTCACATTATTGGAAGAACTTCAAATTACAAATACAAAAAATTGTATCAAATTTTTAAATTTTAATCTAAGAAGTTTCATCGCTATTTAAGATATAAGATATAAAAGATATAAAAAATTTAAGATATAAAAAATTAAACAGAGATAAATTTAAAATGTATAATGAATTAGATAATATTGGAGAATAAAACTGGCGTTCACTATGTATGTATTAAGTGCTAATTAATTTGTTCTTTATCTCCTAAATTTTTGATACAATTTCGTTTACAATTTATGCGTTATCTTTGAGTACAATTTTAATTCAAAAAAAGTTTTAAAAAATCATTTTGTAATTTAAAAAATAATGCAATACATTAATTAAATTAATAATTCAGTTTTGTCAATTTTTATCTTTTCTTTATATGGAATATTTTTTAATAATATAACTTCAGTCGTTTAAAATACTACGTAACTGAATTATCACCCAAATTTGATATAACAATTACAAATAAACCCATTAAAACAAACAAAAATTTGAAAGCAGAATTTCTGGAATAATCTTTTTTTATATTATGAGATTAGAATATCTTTATATATTATTATGAATGCATTTCACAAAATTTAAATTCTGAAATGAACTGTGATGTTTTCATAGAAAAATCTGATTAATTTATTTAGATATGTTACATTCGAATATAAATGCTTTGATTTTCAAAACTCCTTCCTACGATTAAATAATGTCATGAAATCTATATAAAAATACATATACGAAGTGCAATAAATAAGATCATGATTTATTAAACAGACGTAACTAAGCAGATTTGCAGCAGTAACCCTTTTATTTTATGTGATTAGAATATATTTCCATAATTACGTTATTATAAATGCATTTCACATAATTTATATTCAGTTGAACTGTGATGTTTCTATAAGAAAAATCTGATTCATATTTGTGCAAATGTAACTTACGAATATAAATGCATTGATTTTCAAAACTCCTCCCTCCGACTTAGGAATGCCATGAAATCTTTATAAAGATCTACATACGAAGTACAATGACTTATGTAATAGATTTACAGTGCATTTTCATTTTAAAACAAAGCAAAATTTTTATAATCAGCAATATTTCACAATTTAGTTTATTCAATGATTTTTCGAGGCTTTAAAGAGAACAAATATTTGAGTCAAATAAATTTGGTTGCAAATTTTGTTATTTCTCGCTACGTGTATGTCGTTGTAAAAATGGTGATATACTCAAAGAAATATCATGTTAGACATGGATTCAGAACGTTTTAATAAAGACTTATAAAATTAAAAAAAGTTTGGAATAAGGAATTGTAAAAATTATACTGTGTATTTTCTTTGTGAACTATGAATTGCACATGAATTGTTTCAGTAAATAACTAAAAAATATAAAGAAATTTATTTCTATTCATTAAAGGATATAAAATATTTCAGAGTTGTTTTTATGTTTTAAATTAGTAGAAAGCATTATATGAGATAACTTTCCGTGATAAAATGTAAAGAAACAAAAAATATTTTGCATATAAATTTTCCTATTTTATTATGTTATCAGTTTAAGTTATATGTTTCTCGTTGAAATTCAAGCACGTGAGCTTAAATAAAATTATAAAGTTAATGCATACCTTATTTATACTTGCAATAAATATTAAATAAATGAAAATTTAGCAGGAATCTAGTTTGGATTACAAATTTAATAAAGTATTTTTCAGAAACATTTTCACGATATATCATGAGATTATGTGAAAATCTCACTTTGGCAGCTACTTATTAAAGATTCAGCGTATATTGTTAGTTATTTTAGACAGGATCAGAAATAAAAAACAAACAAACCAGAATCAATCTCTTTTTGAAAATCAGATTAGCTAAAAAAGAAAAAAATGAAAATTTAAAAATATTCACTCATTGTAAAACTGCTAATTTATCTAATGAAGTTTTGTTTATCTGGTAATAAGTGAAATATTTGCATTTGAATAGCAACTTATTACCAATGCAAAATGAAAAAAAAATTAATAAAAATATTTTTTTTGTTTTCCTAAAGATTGAATTTATTATATTATATGGCCTTATCAATCTAATATATTCAAAACAAAATTTAAAATAATACTCTTTCATTTTAATTTCCTAACCAATTCTATTTCTTATTTCAAAAAAATTAAAAACAGTTAGCAGACAATTATTACCTAAATAACATGGAAAAATTTGAAGAATGTATGATTTAATGGAATACATGCATACAATGGAATCTTTTCAATTAAATTTCATATATCATATTTAATTAATAATTAATTAACTCAATAACTATCATATATGATATTTAATTGTTTTTAAATGCAAGATTCGACATAATCTAAGCATTTAAATTAATAATAAATTTAATTCAGTTTGCTTTATGTGAACTGTTTTTAATGAGGCAAATAAATATTATATATTGAATGGAATCTTTTTAATTAAATATCATATATTTAATTAATTAATTAACTCAAATATCCTGTATGATATTTAATTTAGTTTTTTAAATGCAAGATTCATCGTAATCTAGTCATTTAAATTAATAATAAAATTAACTCTTCGCTTTATGTGAACTGTTTTTAATGATATAAATAAATATTTGTTTGTAATAGGAAATATAAGTTAACAACTATCTTAAAGAAATATTTCATTTAATTTATGTAATATTTTATTACATATATGAATAATATCTACGAAACGATTGAAATTAAAACTTGTGAAATATTTCAAAGCCATTTCTTCCATGACAGAGTTTTTATTTAAGGATAAGTTACAGCCGGTTGCAGTTAAAGTTAAATTTTGTTTGCCTATTTATTTTGCCTCATTTCTGCATTTAATAAATTCATTCATAATATTTCATGTTATAAATTGTGTACGAAAATTTATTTTTGAGAACTCAATTTAGTGAAAATAACATAAATTTACTTGAAACTATTGATAACGTACTCTATATCATATTAATTTCAGTAGAAATATTGTGATACCGATGTATAGTTTTTACTATCATAATTTTCATTTTTTATTATTTTATGTACAAATTCTGCTTTTGCTTTTAAAGGAATACTTTCTAAACGCTGATAACTAAACGTATAAAAAAAATACATTATAAATATTTTTATATTTCAATTAATGATAGAGACTAAGACTGATAATGTAGAACACTATTTGTTCAATACAAATGCACTCTAACCAGTTTGCAAGCCAACAAGGATTCAACTCCCACTGATAGCTTTGTACTAATTTTGAAAATATTTAAACTTGCTGATTATAACCGTGTACCTCTCATCTACGTTTGAGTTGTTGATATTTACTACATTTTATACAGCAAATAAGAAGTTATCCTTTAAAATCTTTTCTAGAATCCTTACTAACGTCCATCCTATGGAATGAAGTTAATTCGCTTAAACAATATTACTGCTTATAGAATGGTCCATGATATTAGTGGGTACAGAGATATGATCTTTAACCTACAGGGGAAGAGGGGGTTAAATTTAGAAATATAAATTTAAAAAAAATGCCTGTTTTGGTGTTATTATAACTTCTGTATCCATTTTCTTAAACACATATTAATCTTTCTGAATACTTTCAGTATTTATTTTCTAAGTAAACCATCTAAACTATAAATACAATTCCTACTTTCTATAAGATACTACTTTTATTATGAAAGTTTCTAAAATTTAGAATCATTATACATTTGTAGCAGCTTCTACAATGAAAACTTGAAATGAAAATCAAACACATACAATGCTGAACGCAGTTTTCAAGAAATACATGTACAATGTAGAAAGCAAGAGGTTCAAAATACGGGAATCGAAACTAACGAATGAGAAAACGACATTGATTTTCCTCAAAGTAATCAATATAATTGCAGGTGCCATTATCATTTCGGAAACAGCTGTCCAATTAATGCTTTGAAGTTCTTATCTTAGACAAACAGAGCTAATTGAAAGAGATATGAATTATGTAGAAAGCCCTCGGGTGATGTCAATGGCAAGTCATACGTGAACAAGGTGTCTTATCCCCTCTGTGTCAATACATCTCTCGCCAAAATATTCATAAGTGATTTGTTTGAACTTGAAGTCAAAATAAATAAAAATATTACTTATTGTAGCTGCTGAAAATGAACAATTATAATTTGGTTGATTACATTATAATTGTATATTGTTTTTAAATTTATTATGGTTGTAAGCGATGTATGTGATAGTATAGAAAGATTTATGTAAAACCATTATAGTAACGAAAATATGCTCGTATAACATGTAAATTTTTTGTTAGACAGCATTCATTACAGTAAACATCAATTAATCACAAATAAATGTATTAGTTTGGCGTGTTCTGTTAAATAGAAGTGTGCCAAGTCAGTAAGTAGTAAAACTAAAACTTACACATTACTCTATAACAGTAAAGAAAAACTTTGTGATGATTTTCTACTACAGTTTAAAATTTGATTCAATTTTTAACTTATTTCTACACAAACAGAATATGTTTTGTTTGAAAACTATCTATTTTATCAAAATTTGAGACAATTTTTTTTTTTTTTTTTTTTTTTTTTTTTTTTTTTTTTTTT
>BPLQ01013869.1:1262445-1355417 GCA_021605075.1 Caerostris darwini | reverse complement strand
GCATTTTGCAAAGGTTATGAAAATCCACTTATATTACTTTCTTTTTATATAACTTTAGCTTTATTTCTGTAATTAACATATGAGATCTTTTACTGTTATTAACATATAGCAGAAACAGATAACAAACTTTATGCTTAAGAAATGTTATTTGATGCCATTTAGTTTTAAATTTAAATTCAAGTAACAAGACTACTACGAGAACAATAGTTCTACGTCGATTTTTTATGTGTATATTTCTAAAATTCAGTTTTTACTAATTTATGTCCAGTGCCAACGATGTTCTGTGGAACAAAACACTCATATTTCTCAAAAAATCTCTTTTTATTCCATCATTCGGAAAAATTCTTTATAAATGGTTTTTGAGGGTGAGAAATTCAGCATCAAAGCACTCAAACAAATAGAATAACAATTTGTTGTTATTTTTACTTTAGTTTTTTGACAAACATCAAAGACTGTATTGTAGTTAATGACATTTACTTCCCTCAACTATCTATTTGCATCAAAAAATTTAAACAAATAATAAAAGTTTCATGATTATTCTAAATATATTTTTATCGAGAATATATGATATTTAAATAATATATATAATACTATTAAAGTTTTTCTTTTCAAAGGTTTCCATAAATTGTGATAGAAATACTTGTTTTGCAAACTATGCGATTTTGTTACTCATAAGTAAAATACACACATCAACAATTAATTAATTATCAAAGAAAGCAAATATTTTCGGTGTTAATAATTTTACATTGTTTATATTTAACATTAATTAAAATGCAAAATATTTGCTTCTCCAAATAATCATACATTTTAACTAAAAGCAAAACTTAATAATTAAAATATAATTTAAAAATATTGCTTGAAGAAATTATACGAGTACACTGCGTGAAAAAAGTAGAAGGACATTATATTATTTTTGATAAATGAATAACGACGCATTTTTTAAACAATTAATTTATTCACAACTTTTTTACATGCAGATACCTGTATCTAGACAAAACAAAAAAGTACACAATTAAAAAAAAAGTATACTTAATAAAAAAATTGGTTTTGACGATCTCATGATCAGTGAAAAAAGTAGAAGGACACTTCTAAAAAAGAGGTGTACTATATAAATTAATATTGAATTCTTTCCCCTTTGGCTCGAATTACTTCGAAGATCCTATTTGGCATCGAACTGTATAAAGATGGAATTTTTATTTGGCAAAAATTGTCCCATACAAAGTTTAATGATTTCTGCAGCTCAGCTACAGACTCAAACTGCTTTCCACCCTCGTAAAAACGACGTACAATCATTATGCATATGCTTTCTACAATGTTGAGATCAGGACTTTTAGTAGGCCAATGTAAAAGTCGAACATTGTTTGCTGCAAACCAATCTTTAACACCATTTGCAGTGTGAATTGATGCTCCATCTTGCTGAAAAATCCAGTCATCTCCTCCTAACTCAGTGCAATACGGGAGAAGATTTGAGTTTAGAGTCTGGATGTAGTCTGTATGGTTCTGTCTACCATTTAGAAAGACTAAATTTGTCCTGCCTCCATAGCCAACTGCTAACCATACCATTAAACCACCTCCTCCCATCTGTCGAGTAGAATAAGTTTCTTCTTCAATACCAAGACAGTGCCAATAGTACTGATAACCATCTGGACCATCCAAATTGAATTTTTTTTCATCGGAAAATATAACTGAGGTCCATTCTGAGCTCCAGGACATGCGGTCTTTAGCCCACTGCAGTCGGTTCTTCATGTGTCCTTCCTTCCACTTCGGATGGTGCATCCGTTTTTTGAAGACGAACTTTTTTGAGCGTTTTATGTAGTTATAGACAGTTCTTTTGGTTACATGTGTAATTCTTGATTGAAATTGCGCCTTGCCGACACTTCCACCAGTCTTTTTGAGTTCACGAATGATTTTTCGTTGATCACGTTGGGTGAGTTTTTTTGGTCTTCCTGTCTTCTTTTTTCTTCTGTCACTTTCAGGGTTTCTTATGAAGTTCGAAACAGTATTAGGATTGATTCGTAGCTGCCGTGCAATCTCTCTCACATCTTTGCCTTTATTTTTATAGGCAACTATTTGGCCCTTCTGAAACTTACTTAAGGGTATTCCTCTGGGCATCCTAAAACCAACAAAAACTATGAATTTCTAGCTAAATATTTAATTCTTGTTAAAAAGGAATTAAAAGAGAAAAAAACACTTACCTATAAACTTTCCAATAGCTTCTAAATAGATTTTTTGGACGTGTCCTTCTACTTTTTTCACACACCCAAAATTATTAAATATTGCATTCCTAAGTTAAAATAGTGCTAAGTAAAAAAAATCTCATTTAACTTTCACTTAACGTAAATTAAAACTAACAAAACAACTCTCTATAAAAATCAGGTCAAAAGCAGTAAAATAAAAGCATATTGTACAAAAAAATGACTGTCCTTCTACTTTTTTCACACAGTGTAGTCAAATATCAGTACAATTTATTTTTGCTTAAATTGAAACTTCTTTTTAGACTTTCTTCAGAAGATCGTTTTAGTTTAGTGATTATTTAAAATGGACTGGAAGTTATTATAAGGAGAAATCTGACCTCATTATATTTCTCTAGCAAATATTTTCTACATAAATGCCAGCGATCAGATTTCTTATAATTGCTAGGGCATTTTTTTTTTAAATTTTCAGTGTCAATCTTATTTCTATTTGATACAGCTGAAAGAATTGTATTTGATATGCAGTTGAATTTTTTACTTGTTGAATAAAAAATGAAGCAGCATTACAGAAGTTTCATTCAAAAAGTTACAGAATTTTATCTATCATGGTGGAAAAAAGATTATTTTTCATAGATATTATGCAATGTCATTAAGCAGTCGGAGGTGTTCCAGGTTAATTTTATTTAGATTTTAAATGTTTAAAATAAAAGAATGAATTAACATTAAACATTATGGATAGCAATTTGGCTGACATAAGCGTTATATACACTATAAAATAGTCATTCTTTAAACTCACGCTGAATTGACAGAGGGAGGTACACGATTGTAGTGAGGAATTTCTTTTGTCAGTAAGAGACACCTGCTTGAATAAGGGGATTTTTTCCGTTCCATGATCCTCTGCTGAAATGCCGCACTTTGGCGGTTTGCTAAGTTAGCAGTTTGTTATATAAATATTTATCTTTTTTTCAATTCCTTCTATTAGCTCACACTCTCCCTATATATATATTGTGCAAATTTTCAATCGTTAATAAAATACTTTTTATTCATCCACTCAAGTTCAAATGCCCTTTTTTTGAACTTGTAGTGAATGACACTTGATGTTAATACAGTTTTTTCAAATATTAATTCAGTAATTAAATTTAATTAATTAATTTTAGTTTTTTTTAGATTTAAGTTGCATATATCTACCAATAGATGGCGCTATATTAACTTAAAAAAAATGAATGAAAATTATTTATAAAGAACTTTCTGCAATATAGTGAAAAAAATGTAGGAATTGACTTACAATTTTTTTTTTATATTACTTGTTGATAATTTAAACATATGATACATTTATAAAGAAGGGTAAAAAAAAGTTTTCGTTTAAAAATTATTTATTTTAAAAAATTATTATTTTTTTCTCAAATCATACCATACACATTTTAGTAAAGTTTAGAATTTATATTTAAATAAAGAACTTTAGACATTATTTATGTTTGTTTCTGAGCATAGTTATAAGCTCGTCTATAATTAACTGCTCGAATTTGTATTATGGCACTGTTGTTATAATTCTTTCCATAACTTGAGAGCTTGTACTTCACCAGAAGATTTTATACTCATTTATTGTTTTCAAAGAGTTTAGCAATCAGTTTCTTTCCTTAAGGTTTTTGGTTATTGCAATCAGAACTGTTTTAAAAAGAAGATCTTGATTCATTGATATCAAACAAATGAAATTGTAATATTTAACAAATTTTTATTTTTTAATACTAATTTTTAGTTTTGCTTCAAATTTTTCTTCCAGTTTTTATTTTTTAATTTGATTCTTTTACAATAATGCCATTTTTCTTAATTTTGTAAAAAATGTAGTGATTTCTAGGGAAGATCGCTCATATCTTCCACTGGATAATTTGTTCTTTTTACAATAAAATCTCTTAAAAGAATTACTTTATATTCAAATTTTTGTTGATCAAATTACTATTGATGATGACAAACATATTTTTCCTGCTCATATAACAAAATTCTCGCACTAGAATCTACTAGAAATACTGAGTTTAAGTAACATTAGCGAATCATGAAAATGAAGTAAATAAGTAAAAATTTATATTTCCAGTGTGCAAATATGGGTTATATTTTATTTCTCATTTTTGACAATTTAGTATTCTAGATACGTTTTTAATCTCAACATAATAACTTAATTTCATACAAAGTCCTCTAAGCGACTTACAAAGTCTAAGTTAGGTACGAAAAATTTCAAAAAAATAATAACAATGAGTAAATGCATAAAAAGAAGCATTTAAAAAAAGGTAAAATACGAAATCAAAGCAAAAATAATTCGTGGAGAAATGAGGGTTTATTAATTTTTCATCAGCATTTAACGAAAATACAGATACTATTTTGGAAAAAGTTTATCTATTTTAAATTAGTTATAATTTCCCATAATTTAATAACATAAAAAGCAATACATGAAAATTCATAATATTGATATGCAAAATTTAGTTTCATGACAAAACCCCAACCCTTTAATGAATTTCTTTGATCTGTAAAGTTGATTTGTTCCCCGATTAGCCAAACCCTTCTAACGATCACAAGCGCAGGCTCATAAATTTATCACTTTTCGTGGTCATATAACTTTGAAAATATTCCTGTTTCAAAACAAATGTAACGGGCTCAGAAATTTCTAAAGAAATCTAGATAGCCAAATTTTATTTTTCCAATTTTCCCCATCTTTTTAATTGTTCTGCCCCTCTGTGCGATAGAAAATAAGAAAAGGAAGCCCATCTTTGAAAGTAAATCTTTGAGGAGTACATACCTCACTTGCTCATGAGTCGGAAATTCATACATCAGCCGTATATTTAAATTAGAACCCTGGAATAAATAGAAATTATTAAAAATGACTGTAACATGAAAAGAATTTAAATAAAAAAAAAGGAAAAAGAATGCTACTTGTTTGAAACAATGGCAGTTGTCAAGCATGGTTTTGTATCAAAAAGTTATCTTTCGTTCTTCTGTGATAAGGAAAAAGGTAGTAGAGTCGGATGAAATGACATATTTCATTTACTGTAGATAATTGAATATGAAACATTCCGGATTGTTAAAAGATGAATCCTTTCAAGATTATTGCAGTCGACGTTGCTCTTTTAGATAAATTTGTACACAATAAAAATGGAATTCGATAGCGTATATTTTTGTTGTATAAAAAATAATCTAAAGTAACATACTTTTGATATAAAGTATGTAACTTTAGATTGATTTCAAGCAACTTGCAATTCAACTATGAATGTATGAGAACGAAATTTTCTACTGTGAATATTGAAGTTTTAAACAGTATTCCTGAAAATTGTCAATGTAAATAATCTGCACAAAGTATTTAAGTTTACTTAAAGTAGAAAGTTTTAATATTTTAAAATTGATAAATTTTTCCTTTAAAAATGTTATGATCATTTTTGAGATATTGGGGATATTAATAAATTTTTCGTTTCAATAATTTTTGATGAAGTTAATAAATTAAAAACTAAAATTGAAACACCAAATTTGTTTCATATATAGTTAAAAAGTTAAATTAACATTTTATAAATTTATTAACTTCATGGATATGTAAAGTTCGAAAATGATACAAAATATCTTGTTTATTCATCAACTTAAGTCATTATCATCATCAAGTCATCGAGTAATAAATAAAAACCATTGTTTTAAACAAGGCTTAATAAATCTCTTCTGAAAGTTGTTTTCTTAAAACATAACAATCAAATCACCAAGGAATTAGAAAATATGATGTCCTGATTTTATATGTTTGGTATTGCGGACATAAGCACTAGATGATTCCACAATAAATTTTTTAACCCTATAATTTTCAGCAATCTATCAATTGCAGTGAGTTGATGGATTATGATGAATTGCGATTTCTACCGGTAACATATTAAACGTTTTATCCAATTTAAAAGAAACTTTCATCGTAATCCAATTTAAACATCGTAAATCTCGGGTTATTTTTTGTTGCACATCAATAAATCCTCTATTTCGCCAGATAATATCTGCAGTTGAAAAAATAATAAGATCTTTTGAGTTCAAATATTATTTTTATTTGTATGATCCTGAAAGATATCTTAAATCTGTTTCTATAAAACTCAAGTTTAATAATAGTTGTATAAATATATATGTACAATATTATTTCATAAGGTAAAGGGAATTATACGTTTAACTTACTAATGAATGAATTCAAAGACTAATAATGTGTTATTATCTTATCAATCATAACGTACTTCGATATATTTAATATCTTAAATGTCCATTATGAATAATTTATCTGTTTTTTTTATCATGTAGATTTTTTTTGTTACGAATTCAAAGTTTCCTTTTTTTTTGTGAAGCTAGGTTACACTTTTTCAAGCTGTTTTAATAGGGTAAAACTGAATAGCAAAGAAAAATGATTGATAGCCAAGTCAAGATTCTTCAAAAATCTTATATTGGAAAAACCCTTATGCGAAAAATAGATAAGCATCTTCTCAATCAATCGGAGTTTATTTTCTTGTTATGTTCGAAATTTTACATTCTGATTAGCATACGTTTAGCGAAAAGAAGGTCATTGAACTCTTTGAGCTGTTTAAGTTGCTTTCAAGAAAAAGGTATGTGAATTTATTAACTAAATAATCAATAATGCTCTTATGTGTTTGTTATGATACTATTTTAAATCTTATACATAATTTAAATTTTATTTTATTCATCGAAATGATTTTAAAATGTTTGATTTTTGCTTTAATGCTTTCATTGTTGAGTTTATTAGTTTTAAAATATTCTGTATGCAATTCTTTTTCCCGATCTCGAGTAATGATTTCGTTGAGTACCTTGTAAATTTGAATGAAATCAATTAGACTAAATTAGAATTAATAAAATATTATATATATATATGTGTGTGTGTGTATATATATATATATATGGCGCTATTTGTGACTAAAATTAAAAGAAAATAGTCTATATATCTGGGGATATCGCAGAATTAATTAAATATTATATATATCTGGGAATATTTGTGACTAGAATTAAGGAAATATTATATGTAACTAAAAATATATGTCACTAGAATAAATGAAATATTAATTAATTAAGAGCATGAATTAAATTCTCAAATCAATTTATCCCCTATGCAACTTTTGGATTAAAGATATTCAATAATTTTATGAATTTCAATCATTTGTTTTTCTCTGTTCTTACAGAAACTCATTATTTTATATTATCTCATAATTTAATGTCAACGAAAAGTTAACATTAATTGTTATTAAATGGTTTTGAAATGCAGTTATGCTAAATCCATATAATAAGCCACAAAATTAGCTAAAAAAATGCAATAAATTGCAATAAAATATTAGCATGAAATATTTAGTAAAAATATTATAAATTGTTATTTGAAAATGGACCAGAAGGGCCTAGCAAGTAATGCGTTGTGTTTCGGGATTAGGGAAACCGGGTTCGAAATTCTTCGAGTTCCGAATTGAAAATTTCCATCTGTATCACTTGGATAGATATGATGAATACGCAAGCTGTAGAGTACAGACTTCAGGTTGCTCTCCTTGCAGTGTCCATTCACAAGTGACGTGATAAAATTTAGGTGCAGTGCATTAGTTGTCCTTTCTGCAGCCAGAATAACGCTGAATCTGCTATAATTTCCAGCTGTAAATTATCCCAAGTCAAAATGTGCAGCTTTTTAAAACTATATTATTTGAAAGCTGTTTAACTTGAGAAGTGTTGAGTTATTTTTAATGATATTTGCAGAAATTTTAATGTGATAAATTCTTGAAACGATTAAATATGAGTTGTTAGTGTTAATGTTATTCCTTTTTATAAATATCTGTATAATTTTATTACTATTGTTCCTATTTTTTGCATTGTAGATAGGTTATAAAATTAATGACTATGAAATATTTTATAATTATTGAAAATATCTGATGTACTAAATATTATATCTGTGATAATATATTATTACAACAGATTGGCAGCGTTAAGTAACATACATACAATTAAATACACAATAAGGCATTAGAATTGCTGTTTCATATCCCACTTGGTCGGCAGAAACATCAAAATCAAGTTTATGAACCTGTGTGGTCTCAAAGAATGGAAAACCGCTTCAGGACAATCAAAATTCTTAAACCGATGAGTCATGATAAAGGGTAAAAAAAATGCAGCTTCTTTTTGTCATTGCCCATGCTACACAAAAATATGGGAACTTCTACCAAAGGAAGAAATCTGACTTTACCTCACACGGTTATACCCCCGGGAACTGGGTATCATTTTAGTCGCTTTTTACAACATGCATGGGCTACAATGGGGCTATTCTAACCAGGATCCATAAGGGAGAAGGCATAAGTAATTGTTTAAAAGAAATGCAATGTATTCGTTAAATGCGGTTAAAATGTTGCGGTTAAAATGATCAATCTTAATTTATTGCAATAGAGATGGTCTCTGATAGCTGAAATGTTTTTCCGAAGTTTTCCAAGGTTTAAGAGCTGTAATGGAAAAAAATATCAACTTGAGAATTTATAATTAAAATAGATAGTGCAGAGTTTTGAATGAAATCGAAATCTACTGTATTTCAAATGCTGTAACAAAAATTTAGTGTTAAGAGGGTATAAAAACTATAATTATTTAATTAATTGAAAAAATTAAATCAACAAAAATTTGAATTATTATCACATGAATCGTCATCATAGAAAACAAAAATGATTATTATCGCTTATTAATGTACCAGTTTTACTTGTTCAAATATTTTAATTAATTAGAGGGAAGAATATTATTTTTCTTGGGAAGTTAATATTCTTTTTACTTCTTGACGCCTTTGAAGCAGAACAGTCATTAAAAATGACATTTTCGATTAGCTAAAGTGATTAATAGACAAAGTTAATGTTCTCGTATACTTAGCATGCTTTTTTTACCAATGCAAGGATGCGCATAAAAAGCACAAATTGACTACAAACTAGTCTGTTAACTACTTTTTTTGAGATATTACCCTGATAATAAGGAAAGCTACCATGCAATCATTCTTATAAAATTGATGTATTATTAATACATTGTTTTGCTAAATAGAGTATTTTATTCACCTTGCGTTTGTATGTGAAAAGAAATTTATTCAATAATAAATAAAAAAAATAACCTTCCAAATAACTTAAAATCTAAAGCAACTCATTTTAGAAATATCTCTTATAGTGCTTATTTTAGAAATCTTTAGACTTTGAATTAATTTGAACAGAAGAAATTATGCGAAGATAATTATACAAATAATATACAAATAAAATATTAAGAAAAATCATTATTTTCTTATCATGAACACGAAAAATTCAGAATTGTGAAAATTAAAGTGTCGGGATTAAAAGGATTTTTAAATGATGAAATAAATTTCAGTTAATTATATAATCAATAATCAATTTGACGTCTCTTATATTTGAAGTATCTCTTATAGCTAGCTTTATGTACTTATTTTAGAAATCTATTTTAGAAAGATCAGTAATTAATTTGAACAGAAGGAGTTATGCACAGAAATAAATAAAAGTTTAAGAAAAATTATTATTTTCTTATCATGAACACAAAAAAATTCAGCGTCCTGAAAATTGAAGGGTTGTTTAAAAAAATTTTTAATGATGAAATAAATTTCCATTATTTACATAATCAATAATCAGTTTGTCATAATTTCCAAGCTATAGATTTTTTTAAAAAAGAAACTTAAGCTATTAAAATAATTTTTTGGAAAATATGCTAGTTACATAAATTCTTTTCGTAATAGTATCATATTCATATAAACATATCTTTCTGAATATTTATTTTTGTTACATTTTTTCACTTATCTTAAGAAAAATAAAATAAGTAAATTTTCGAAAGTGAATTAAAATTTGTAATGCAGAATATTTTGTAAAACACTACTATTAAATAAATAGTTAACATAATATTTGCCAAAAGGCAAGATATATTTATTATGAAAAATAATTTTAAATACACATTAATGCCGTGCTGAATGCAATAAAATTAAGACATATACGAAATATGATGTATATAAACAATTCATAAAATATTACCCGTCAAAGGATTGCACAGAATTGCTATCTGTGTTTTACGACTTACTTCATATTAGGCAGTACAATTCGCTGACTTCTAACGGACATTTTTACATCAAATTTTACAATACTCATAAAGAAATTATATTCGTCAAATAAAATAGTATAAATTTTATAGGAAGATTTTATTCCTGAAGAATTCAGTGTTGAAATAAGATGAGCAAATGAAATTAAAAATTCATTTAAATTACCTATCGATCAAAATAATGAAGTGTAAATTCTGTTGAAGAAATTTTATAAGGATTATTATAATTTTATATTTGTAATCATATCTATAACATAACGTAAATTAAATAACTGTTAAACATATAACAGTTTTCGCCATATTTATAATAGTGCTGAACTATAACCCTACCTTAAAAAGTTTGTCCTCATATCTTTATAGATTTTTGTTTTTTGGGACACCAATACAGTATAATTTTATAATACTTATTAAGCAATTATATTCGCGAAATAAAATAACATCAATTTTATCATTACTAGTATTGTTATAACGTGATATTATCATCACATATTTTTTTTACAAATATAGAATTTTTTTGTTTTCATTGAAGGATTTTGAGATAAGTTATTGTAAAACACATACACGAATTTCAGTTAAAATAACTTTAATTGAAAAATCTACATGTACACACGCTAATGTAATTGATAGTAATAATTTTAAATCCCTTTGTTTTATGCAAATGTCATTTTTATTCTATCTTTGGTATACTACTAAGCACAATTCATGATAGTGATTGTTGCCATTTGTAATAAAGTCATGCTTGCATTACTTAATATTTTCTGGACAATTTAAATCAAAATGGCAATAGTTTCGAATAGCGGAACTATAATTTCCTACAAGAATGTAAATAGACTATATAAATAATTATGGCTATGTGTGGAATAATTTAAAAATTCTTGCATAAAAAAATTATACAAAACTATTATAATACCATCTAATAAATTTCAAAAGAAGTTATGTTTTCTTTCATCAATTTTTCTAAATCGCAGATTAAGAGAGATAATTATTAATAATTTCAAAAATAATAAACTTAAAAATAATTCTTTGAAACTCGAAAATACAAAGAAACTTAAAATATGTTTAACTATAGCTGTATTTTTATGTTTTATTGTGAATTATAAAATATGTTTTACTAAATTAATTACTCAATTTATTCGTTGAAAAAGGAACTTTATTAGTTAAAAATTTAATCACGTAATTAATTCATCAATTTTAATTTTATGTCATTCGATACATAATTGCTCTTATAAAAATAAACAAATTGCTTTTCAATATTTAATAAAACCACGGAAAGAATGTTTTAGAGACTGCTTAAAAATATTAATTATCGCTTTCAAAACATATCTAGTCTGCACTCTCTTATGGTAGGTAAACAAAAGAATAAAAATTAATTAATACGTTATTTATGTGCCCGTGTTTGAATTAAGGGATAAAAAAAGTGAATTAAATTCCTGGGATCCTTTCATAATGACAAAAAATTGTTGTTTATTTCTTTGACAACAACAACATCTAAATATGTCATTGAAAATATGAAATAAAAATTATACAGGAAAAGTTCCCCCGTTAAAATTTATTTAAATAACATAAATTTTGAATCTGCAAACTATTATAGTCAAAAATTAAATATGCCTTATCCAGGCTCTTAATATAATTGTTTTACGTTGAAAAAAAGGCATCAAATTAGCACTAATAAAACTATTTAGCTTTATGTGAGTCTTTACTTATAAGGCTAATGATTATCTTAATTATAAGAGCCTTAACTTTATTTTTAAAACACTAAAAGTATTATATAACAAACATATAATTTTGAAAATTTGATAAATTAATACTTAAAGGCTTCTAATTTTATACCTTTTATCGCTAAATTTTAATAATACAGAAAATATTTTTTAATTAATTTTTTATTCAAAATGAATGCTTAATATTTTGCTTATAAAGTAACGTAATATTTCGTAAAAGAACCAAAATAATTTATTGTAAAATAAAGCAAGAGTTATATAGAAAGTATAGTATTATAGAAAAATATTATTACGTCCTTTCTGCAATTTAAAGTAAACTAGTTATAAGAAAAAGAAGCTATTAATTCGGCATTATAAATATTTTCAAAAATTTTAATGAATTTATATACAAATGCTATAATTTTAAAACTATGATTATATGATTAGAATGATATTATGAGATTAGAATTATTTCAATAAGCATAGATTGCTACAGAAAGTTTAATATAATATATCGATAAGGAAACGAATGCAAAGAAAGAAACAAAGCCTTTTTTTCAATTAAGTTGATAAAGGGAAAAAAACCTTCAAAGAATGAAAGTGAAATCGAAAGAATTAAAGAAGTATTATCATTTATCTTTGAATCAATTGTAAGATAAATTAAACAACAATAAATTTCCAACTCACTTTGCAAACGAATTTAAAAAGGGATTTCATTTTTCCAAGTTGTAATATATTAAATGTGCTTAGAAAAGATTCACTTACAATCTTTTTTAAACATTTTTTTTTTTTTTGATAAAAATATAGAATTTCCTTTTTCTGAAGTTCAGATTTAAATTCAACCATTAATTATTATTTTTTTTCTTTAAAATACATAAAATGAAATAAACGTGTATTTGTATAGCAGATTCTTTTAAAAAAATAATTAATAGTGGCGATGCTTTTACAGTTTTATTTTAAAAATTGGAATTCGTATTTATTTTTCGAAATACTTACATTTGTCAAATTAAAACTGAAAGACTTTATTTTATTTGTGAAAAACACATTATTTTCAGTTCTTTTCTTAAAAGAGGAGCGAAACATTTTTCATAAATCATTTTCCTTACTTTCAATGTTATCTTTAAAAATTATCTTGGTGTTCAAACATCTCAATTTGATTATTTTCGAAAATTAAAAGTTCTTACTGATTTGTAATTTAATGAAAAAACTCCTTTATCAACGTGGAAAATTGTTCTTACTCCATTTATTTATTGAATTTATTCCTGCCATTCTCCAAATAATATTCTTTTCTTTCGTTTTCGTTCATTTGTTAACATTTTTTTCAAGTTTCTTTGGAAATTATATGGAATACCATTCCATTTCTAATAAAGATTGCTTTAGAGGAAAAGAAAAACAAAACAAAAATACCACGAACGTTCTTCTCAAGCAATTTATCGAGCGATATTGTCGATAAGGAAAAAGAAGAAAAAGAGAAAAACAATTACTTTCCAAAGACTACCCCTCCCCACTAATGTACCTGACTTTGTCTTATGTTTTCCAAATGGAGAAAAATATTATTGCGCCATTGTGTAAGATATCATATTATTTTCCATTTTTCTTCTAGATTACTTCTCATTCTTCCGCTGTAGGGCAACATTTTTTTTTCTTTCACACTTGTATCTTTTTAGTTGAAAGAAAGTTATCAGAATTTAATGTGTTCAAGACAGAGGCGCGATAATTTTGTTTCTAAGCAGGGGATTTCTGCAAATTAAAAAAATTCCTTGCAATAGCAACAAAATGCTATTTAAATTTACTACGATATACTTAATACTAAGTCGTGTCTTGTGACCCAATGGTAACAATCTACGGACTAAGCATTACGTATCTTTTTTGGAGTACGTTGCAAATGCTAATTTTAAATTCAACTAGTTTTAAATTGTGTGCACAGAAGATCTACCTCCCAGTGGTGCACCTGGTAACACTTTTTAGTGGCTAAAAGATCTGCAACTTGGCATTATTGTTAGATTAATGAACTCTGTTTCAGCATGTTTTGTTGTATTTGTTGTATTATTTTGTTGTTGTTGTACGTTTTTTTTTTCGTTCTTTTTTTGCTGTAACTGTTCATAATCTGCCATTGGAAAAAAAAATAATAAAAAAAAAGTTTTAAATTAATCAAATTTTCAAAAATATCAATTACTTTGATAACTCATGTAATACTTTTTTACAGACATATTTTTAAATATACATAAAATCCCATAGAACATTCAACTAAAAGCATTAAACTGGATTTAATTACTATTTATATATATTTTTAAAAGTAATTAAAGACTGAAAAATCTTTTGCAGAGGTAAAACTTGATTTTATGATTGTAAAGAATTATTAATTTATTTAATTTAAATAGCGGAAAATAGTTAAACAATTTTGTTAGATTTATTTATTAAATTTAATATTACAGTGTAAATGAATCCCTGGAAAGCATTTGAAATACTTTCTAGGGGAAACACATTACTTTCTCTTTATAGCTTATCTGGTATTTGAAGCCTATTGCCCATTTCAATAATTGAAAAAGTAATGTATCTCGTTATATGTAACAAAGCATTCGAGAATCTAAGGCAGGGGTCTCCAAACTTTCCAGCCTTAGGGACATACTGTTTACTCCAGTAAGTACCAAGGGCCAAAACCTTTTTAATTTTTCTGACATTATCTATAATTTCTAGACTAGTCGCCGAGTACGCGCTCTGAGCGAGCATACGCTTGCTAACTACAAACTACTGTCAGTGAAAAATTACAATTAAATAAATCTAATTAGTATTTTTTTACAAGTGGATATCTCGCGGTTTCATTCGCGTTAATTTAGCTTTTCCGTTCCTGAGGGATTTTCTGGATAAAAATCATATGTTTGATTCAGGATATATACATTTGAAACATCGATATACATACATATGCGATAGTCTTTACCCCAGCATAATTACCGAGGATAACAGCGGGAAACTGGAGTAAAACTAGTTTATAATGTTAGTGGGATTCATTTAAATTATTTGTTAGTTGTTATGCTTAAGTTAAATTTTTTGCGTATTATGCTTGTCATTAAGCTTTACCTAGCAAGTCAATAAAACCGAGATATTATCCTTCTGTTTTTTTTTTATCTAACTTATTACAGCACAATAAGCTATTCGCTGTCGCGGGCCGGATTGTTGACACTGGCGGGCCGGACTTGGCCCGCGAGCCGTAGTTTGGAGACCCCTGAATTAATTAAATTACAGTGTTCAAAATATGTTTAAATTTAATCAAATTATAAATTTAGCGAACAAAAATGGCACATGTTTGTTAATTTTTTTTGTTATATCGCTTCATTATTGGGAAATTTTATTTGAAATTGTTCACACTAGATAAGTAAGTAGCTGATTCAAAATTATCTAGGTCGCACCATGGGAGGCATGCAACAACATACTCCTCAGTGCATCACAGCAATTTGGAGCAAGCACCTGAAGATGGCATTTGGTAGTTTGTACTCTCTACTTCCTCCTTTGGATTAAAGAAGATCCAGTATATCATTCTCATCCCTGGCATAGACAGTAAAGCTATTGTCCTCCTTTGGATTAAAGAAGATCCAGTCTATCACTCTCATCCCTGGCATAGACAATAAAGCTATCGTCCTCCTTTGGATTAAAGAAGATCCAGTCTATCATTCTCATCCCTGGCATAGACAGTAAAGCTATTCGTTTGGCTTTGTTTGTTGAGTCCGAATTCAGCAGCCCCAGTTCAGAAAGACGAAACATTGTCCACCATTCGCTCCGGCTAATTTTAATAAATTAAGTCAATTCTTATGCATATTGTGATATAAAAATACACACAATTTTATAGCATACCTATTTTTCTTCTTATTATTATTTAAGTTCCTCAAAATATGAAAGTTTTCGTTTTTAACTTTGTTTGCGAATTTGTGCAAAAATTAGAAAAAGAGTTAAGTTAGGTTGAAAAATTCTTCTGTGCAATTTTTTTTTATATAATAGGGAGCTATTGAATAAAATCATGTGATGTGAAACTTCCTAATACACCATTTAGCGCTTTACAGTATAATACACTCAAGAGCCAAAACATTATGACCACCTGTCAATAACGAGTTGGCCATGTATATATATTTGCTATATATATATATATATATATATATCTCCAGTTAAATACCACTTCCACCTGATCACGTGCCTTCCACGTTATCCAGGCGAGTTCATTGCAAAATGTAGGGGTGGTCATAATGTTTTGGCTCTTGAATGTATATCACAATTATAAATGGGTTCATTCTATTGGAAATAAAAGTAGTAAGGATCCCCCATGCATTCTCATAACAAATTATAAAGCGGAAAGAAAAAAAGTTCAAGATTGATAAATCCTCCTGTCAAGGACGAGTTGACCCTTACGTTAGACTTTGGACCTTTTTTTCTGCCCGTTAGACTTTGGAACCGGTAAAAAGGGAATGTACTGAGTTGAGTAAAGGTTCTAGGCAGTATGGAGGGTACAAAGACCCTTAAACAAACTTACCTTTGAGATGATTTTGTAAATATTTGTTATATAATTGTGTTATGTGTTGCAGTTGTGCAGTGCTGTCTTTGCGATTTTAATAAATATGGCAGCTAAACTGCGTTTTTTATTTTGAAATATAATTTAGTTAGTATCCACGAATAACACTGAATCAAGACCACACACATATTCTGCCCTAACTTTTACTAAAGTATTGTTATTATTATTATTATTATTTTCATCACGAAACTAAATATATGTAGCAGGGTAAGAAATAAACATACAGATTTTAAAACAACATTGAAATGAATAATTTTCTCAAAAAATAAGCCTCAAATGAAAGAGGGATAAATAAAGTTTGAACGAATCCTTAGCAAACATTAGACAAATGTAAATAAAAAAAACCAACCAATATTAAATATAAATATTTCTTTTATCGAGTCTTTAATGACTAAAATATTTCTCCACTATGAAGATGTTTATCAGAAAATAATTTCTTTTAAAAAGTTTATTATTTTTCTAAGACTGACTATTGAAATCGCAATAATTTAAAAACATGTTTTTTGAAAAGTTCCACTTAAAAGTTTTCCAATTACTTATTTTTTGAAAACAAAATTCAAAAGATTTTCAACAAATACCGGATGTGTTTACTTTCTCACAAAATAATTTATAAAATTTTTAATATTGCGAAACTTCTGACATTAATATTTAAATTAGGTTTTTACAGACGGTGAAAATCGGTTTTTGAAATAGAAATATGCAGATGTTTTGAGATAGGCTGATTATTTTCATCAAAGGTATATGTTTTTTAATTGCATGAAAATACCTAGATTTTAATTGAAAACATTGAAGTGAAAAATATTTATTTATAATATCTTTTCAGCTCCTAGATATTAAAAGGTTGTGTTTAAATTGAAGCAAAGAATCGGAAATTTAAAATCATTTTCAGATTGTAATTTTACTGTCAAAATTTATAAAATAATATTCTTTTAGTAAATGGGAAACAGTTTAATATATATATATCAAAAACTCAAAATATATATAAATATTAATTTTTACACATAAAAACAAAACAATTAGCAGATCATAATTTCATTGATTTATTAAGTATATATATATATTATATATATACGCATACATACATTCATATAAGGATTATTATATATATTATACACATTTATACATATATATACACATTTGCCTCCTAAATAATAGTAGTGATAATTCATAAAAGTATCAAGAAAGTGTTTTTTAAATATCGATATTAAGACATCGTACACCTTACTAATTAAATTTTAATTAAATTTAATTGAACTAAAGTTTTGTTTCAATATTATAAAATAAACATTCATTGGATTAATATTCTGCCACGAGTTTTCTATGAGCTATTAGTGTATTTTAATATATTTATAATGTGTGAAATATATATGTTATTTAAATTTTAATGATATTATATAGAGACAAAGTGATATTAATCAGATTAAAACGTGATAAGAGAAATTAGAAATTTAAGAATAACTTGAATTCTGATTTGAAAAACAGCATATTATCTTAGAAAATAAAATTTTTTTTATCTATTTGAAACTATTTTTTAGTATTGGTAGTAAATTTTAAAGCAAAAAAGAAGGTCCAATCCACCTCCTTTTTTTTATCATTTTATGACAAATCTTGCAGATCTGATGTAATTCACTGAATTTATTTTAGTAATAAATATTAAGTATTTTATAATTTATTAAAAAATAATCTTTGAGAAACATCTATAGTTTAGAACTTCTTATGCTAATATAAAATTATAAAACAAAAAAGATCTTAATACTCAATCTGCATAAACTTAAGGATCAAAACTATTTTAGTGAAATTTATTCCCAAATTGAAACGATTAATTATTTTTTACTCTTTCTTTTAAATGTGATGAAATAATCACGTCTCGATTACTACTATGAAATCAGTTTTTTTAAGCACTTGCCAGGCAGCAGAGATGTCTTGATGATATCTTAATGACAGATGTCAACACTAAGACATTCTCAACTTCTGAAGATATCGATGATACAAGTTTCAAGTGTGTTTAGCCTTTGAAATTTTTCATAAAAAAAGTAATTAATAAAAATATAAAAAAGAATCATCTTCCTCATTGCATTACAATTATTTTACAGTCTCTACATAGAACACTGGCTATCGTCACAGTTCTCCGATATTTTTTTATATATCTATAGGTTTCCCAATCAAAGATTGATGAGTCTTCTTTCGGCGATCTGATAAACAGATGTGTCTCATTTTAAGTAAGACAAAAACAATTACAATAGTGAAAACTGTTATAAAGTTTAAAAGTCTCAAATACCACTGCAAAAAGATTTATATCAGAATTTAAATAAAAAGGTAATGGAAATTTTGCAATTTTCGCGAATTGTACACTCATTTTTGTGACAGTTGTATTTGAAGAATTTCTCAAAATGATAAATTGGAACATTAATTACATGTTTAAATTCTGTTTATTTTTTAGTAAGAAAAAGACCCTATCAATATTCCATAACAATGTCAAATATATTAGAAAAAAAAGAATTGCATTGTGAGGGGGAAAAAAAAGAGAGAAGAAAAAGGCATGCACTCAATTCTAATATATATCTAAAAAATAAAGTAGAACATTTATCTTTATTGATATAACGATTGGGTTCTATAGTTCTAAACAAATTATAAATTTTTCCCCTAAATCCCATATGTATTTATCAAATAAGATGGAAATTCTATAAAACAAATAATTAAACTAACGTTAATGTTAAAAATTAAATTAAAATTTCAGTTTTAAAAAATTAAAATCTTTATTTTATAAAAATATTCGTATTTTATAACTAAGTACTTTTACACATCTCCATGCCTTTGTCAGAGGCTCTGTTTCTGTTGTAAAATATAAGAATGAGATCTTGGTTTTACTATTTTGGTGTTTTACTAGAAGATGCATATGTTCTACTGTATTGGCTATATCTCCAGCAGCAGAAATTATAAAGCAGTGTTTACAATAACGGACTGAAAAATGGCTTAATATGGAGTATACGAAATTTTTACTGTCATACAGCTCTCATAAAGTGAATTTATACTTGAAATCAGTCAGTATATACACTGAAGTGACAAAAGTCATGGGATAGCAATATGAAAATTTTCAGATGGCAGTAGCATCGCGTAGAACAGGTATAAATGCGCAGTGCTTTCGCAGAGCTTTCATTTCTGTCCAAGTTATTCATGTGAAGAGGTTTTGACGTGATGATGACCGCACGACGGGAATTAACAGACTTTGAACGCGGAATGTTAGTTGGAGCTAGACGCATGGGTCATACCATTTCGGAAATCGTTAGGGAATTCAACATTCCCAGACGATGTTGTCAAGAGTGTGCCGAGAGTATGAAATTTCAGGCATAACATCCCACCATGGACAGCGCAGTGGTCGACCGCCTGCACTTAACGACCGAGACCGGCGACGTCTGCAAAGAGTCGTAAATTCTAACAGACAAGCAACACTGCGTCAAATAACCGCAGAAATCAATGTGGGACGTACAAGGGACTTGTCTGTTAGAAATGTGCGGAGAAATTTGGCTTTCTTGGGCTATTCCAGCAGAAGACCGACTCGAGTGCCTTTACTGACAGAACGACATCGCTTGCAGCGACTCTCGTGGGCACGTGAGCATATCGGTTGGTCCCTAGAGGAATGGAAAACCGTGGCCTGGTCCGATGAGTCACGATTTCAGTTGGTAAGAGCTGATGGTAGGGTTCGAGTGTGGCGCAGACCCCACGAAGCCATGGATCCCAAACTGTCAGCAAGGCACTGTTCAAGCTGGTGGTGGCTCCGTAATGGTGTGGGCTGTTTTTTCATGGCATGGACTTGGTCCTCTGGTGCGACTGGACCGAACATTGACTGGAAATGCTTATGTTCAGCTACTTGGAGATCACTTGCAGCCATTCATGGACTTCATGTACCCAAACAACGATGGGAATTTTTATGGATGACAATGCGCCATGTCACCGGGCCACAACTGTTCGCGATTGGTTTGAAGAACATTCTGGACAATTCCAACGAATGATCGAATGATGATTCCAACGAATGACCTAGATCGCCCGACATGAATCCCATCGAGCATTTATGGGACATCATCGAGAGGTCTGTTCGTGCCCAAAATCCTGCACCATCAACGCTTTCACAATTATGGACGTCTATCGAGACAGCATGGCTCAATATTCCTGCAGAAGACTTCCAACGACTTGTTGAGTCCATGCCACGTCGAGTTGCTGCACTTCGCCGGGCGAAAGGAGGGCCGACACGATATTAAGAGGTATCCCATGACTTTTGTCACTTCAGTGTAAATCCCTGATGAAGGTCTTATTATTCCAGCAACATTGTTTTTAGCACCTGGAGGAATCTTGAAGGTGGAAAGCGAGAAAGCTTGATAAGAGCGTCCCACATATGCTGAACAGGATTTAAGTCTGGAGATTCAGCTAGCCGCACCATAAATTCGTCGACTAGATGAACCATATAAAGACACACATATAGTTATTCATTAAAGTGAAATCAGGACTTAACTTACCACCTGAAAAAGTGATAAAGATCAACCAAGATCTCATCCTTATATTTTACAACAGAAACAGAACCTCTGGAGATGTGTACGTCCATCTAACATCATGACTGCTTAGACCCTCAAACCATAGTAATATCTTTTTTTCGGAGGATGGAGTAAGGTAATGAGTCAGTGATTCTCTCTATATGAATGCAAGTCGAGGATAAGTAGTTGAATCAAGACCCATCAATGAATAGAACAGTCCGCATTAAACCCTGACTGATAGTTAGTGTTTATTGCTAGAATGCTAAACAGGCTGTCCTATGTGCAGATGTGATCATGACACAAACAGCAGGTGCTCTTTCAAACAGACTTCTCTTGTGTAACCTGAAACAGTAACTACTGAAAATTGGGTTCTTGTAGCCACATGAAGATCAAGAGAAAGCGGAAAAGCAATTGAGATCCTGTTGCATGCCTCTAAAATTTGTAAATATCGATCCTCATTTGCTGCAGTGGTTCTCGGATGACCTCGTTTAGACTTTCTCTCTACGAATTTAGTATCTTTGAAATGTTTCCATAAATTTAACGCAACACTGAGCGTCATATTTCTCTATTTCTCAATCTGTTACATCCTTTTTCTCACGATTTGACATCTCAATCTATCATCCAATCTTTAAAGATTTACGCTGTGGAATTTCACTTAATGTTAATAAAAAAATTGCCGGAAATTCATGAAGTTGTGTGAGTGATAGAAAAGATAAATTGTAGACATTTGCAATATGTTTCGAAGCATCAATATTAAATTTTGTATAATACATTTTGTAAAAAAGCAACAAAAATGCAAATTCTCCTAACTTTAAGTAACAAAATTTAATTTATATTAAAGATTCGATACTTGACTCTTAGAATTTTTCTGAATTTCAAATTCGTATTGAAACTATTTAACAATAAAACTTACGAAAGTAAAATGTATTACAATATTTGCTGAAGAGTTGAAATGCCATGACGTATTTGATAAGTATATAAGTAAATTGTTTCTCCTCAGGTTACGTTTCTCATAAATTGGGAAGAAATCATTGCTCACTTTTATATCAACTCCATATGTGGTAGGATGACTTCTCATTGCTTATACTCCATCTGTTATGTGGTTCTACTATAGAAGATTCGTTGTTGACTTTTGTAATAGTGCTTGCTCATTGACAGTTCTAACTTACATGATTGAAATAGCTCCAATCAAATTAAGAGGAGTTTTGGTTTCAAGATTTCAGTTGGTTTATACTATAGAAATTCTCTTTATGATGATTCTTGTATATAGTCTACGATGTTCTTGGTTTGCAGTGTCAAGAGCTGTTGTTATATCTATAGTAGTTTACGTGATATGTTTCATATCTGAATCTTCAGCGAGGTTGATGGCTAAAATAAAAAAAGAACCCGCGTAAAGTTTGAAATTTTTAAATGGCCAAGTAACAGATGCAGAAAAAGAATTCAAAACTAATTTTATTACAGAAAAACTAATTTAAAATATCTCTAATGCCATTTTTAGATCCCTGAATATATAAACTAGTGATAATTTCTTCTTTTCTACAATTTGCTGATATCATCCCACAGTCCTTTTTAAAAATATTTGAAAACTCAGTGAGTTCTATTGATCCACAATTGTCTTCTGTAATTGTACAAATAGTGGCAAGGATAGTAAGTTGTATATTTATGGTACACTTAATTTAGAAAGAAGGATTTTTTATATGAATTCTGGAATACTTGTGTAATATAATATCATTAATTGTGTGTAATAATATATCATTAATTGTTTTAGGATTTTATATGACTGTCCTCAAATTTCATATGACTGTCCTTCTTTTGTTATATAATGACATGTTGTCTTATATTAATTACTAACGAAAAACACCATTAAAATAATGATTTTAATAAACAAAATGCTTGATATTTCTAAATTATTCTTTAAAAAAATTATTTCAAACTTTGACTTGGCAACATGCAGAACAATACACCAACGAACATCTAGGTGTTCCTATAACAACAACAAAAACGATTGCATCACTGAATACATTGAGGTAGGAAGGAAGCATTCTGCAGAGGCTAGCATGGAAGTGAACTTTCCACTGAACCGTATCCTGCCTGGCGAAGAAGAAGCGTTCCGGGAGCTCTGGGTGCGATTGACATAACTCGGTCAGTGCGTTCTTTTCTGTTTTGAAGTTCAGTGCGTGAACGCCCATAACGGTAACAGTTCTATTGACCTTTCAGGGAAATCCTGTAATGGCTGAACTCGGCACGTTAGACGCGCTCCGATGACTTTCAACATCGTTGTTGGCAGGAAGATTGCTCGAATCAGATGAGGTTTGGATGATCTAATTACATGTCTGCTCAACCAAGATGTTTCAAGGAAAGTATGTTTCGGAGAAAAAATATTTTCTTTACTTTGCAATTGGGAAATTCCTTTAACAAGATTCAGCAGGAAGCACAGATAGTAAATAATACAGTTAAGAGCGATTTGTTTATTTAACTTATCAAAAGATTTACAAGATTTGTAGACTTATCAACGACTTTACAATAAACGAAAAATAAAGAAATGTTTAAGAAATAAGTGGTTTTATATAAATCTAGTTATTTATAACTCCAATGCAATATAACTAATTTAATATTAATTATTATTAAGATTTAAATTATAGAGTTCAGGTTGATTCATACAAATTAGTACCGTATTAAGCCCTTTTATTTTATAATTTTATATGATATTTTTGCTATCATATAAGGAAAGAATTTACAAACATTTTCTACAAAATATTGAATGATCTGTGAAAAATATTGAAAAAGGACATTATAAATATTGCTGCTCATAATCTACAAAAAGCATCACAGAAATTGATTAAACGTGCTAAAATGTGTCTTAATATTTGCTTTAGATAAAACGATTCTGAAAAATTTTCAATTCCTTGTCTTGTTCAATAATAATTAACTAAACATAGATTAAAGTCACGTATACATAATTAAAGAAGATTAAAATTGCTATTTTTTCTTTTTTTCATAAATTAAAATATACATCTACTTTAAATTTCGGAAATCAAAGATTTGTAATTACAGCATAGAATAAAAACATAGAAAGACTAATATAACTGTTTTTTTATTTCAGATGTACTTGCACTGTTAAAATTAAACTGTTCACATATGGCTTGATCTAAACTTCAATAACTGATTTTTTCATAATCACTTAAAGGATATTGAAATTCAGTCACATAAAAGAATCTAATAATTCCAAATGTATTTTTCAACAAATAAGATAATTCCAAACTTATTTTTCGACAGATAAAAAAATTCCAAATATATTTTGCGACAGATAAAATAATTCCAAAAATATATTTTGCAACAGATAAAATAATTTCAAAAATATATTTTGCAACAGATAAAATAATTCCAAATATATTTTACAACAAATAAAATAATTCCAAATATATTTTGCAACAGATAGTAATTCCCAAAATATGTTTTGCAACAGATGAAATAATTCCCAAAATATATTTTGCAACTGATAAAATAATTCAAAACGTATTTTGCAACAGATAAAATAATTCCAAATGTATTTTGCAACAGATAAAATAATTCATTTCTGCAGTCTTTAAATAATTCCTTTAATGAATTTAAGATTTGGAAAAAATCTATAAAATTCATTGATTTTTGTAATTATCCTTGGGAAAAGAAATATTCAAAACTAAAAAGAAAATTAATTAAATATTCAAACTAATTTATTTAGTCGTCATATGAATTTAAATGTCCAAATATGTTTTTATTTTCATTATTTTAATTCATTTACTTATTGAAGAAAGGAAATTAAATTTTATTAAACCAATTATTACAGAAAGAGGGATTATAAATGCCTTTATAGGTATGTATAAAAATGAAAGTTCTTAAAATTTAAATTATGGTTTTAATTTTTAATAGTGAAATGTTTGTGAAAAATTAATTTAAGTTTTAAAAAATGTGTTCTTATACGTATAGAATTCGATAATGATTTTTTTACATGTAAATTTATTATACTTAAAATTTAATATAATGCAATTAATTGTTGTTTTTGAAAAATGATGATTTGAAGTTAAAAATTTTCACATACGCTTCTTTTACTTCATTTGAAGAGCTTTATTTGGTTTGTTATACAATTCTACGATAATTTAATCTGTTCTTTAATTAATTTGCACAATGCTGCTGTTTTATTTATATCATTACACAAAGTTTTATTTTTTTTTCATAAAACAATGTGTTAATTTTTTTTTTTTTTTTTTAATATATTAGATGGAAGGAAAAAACTTTGGTGATAAATTTTCATGTTTTAATAAGCGTGGATAAGAAAAAAAGTATTAAATGAAGATTAAAGTAATCTTAAAAACAATTAATTTCGACTTGAAAAAGCATTTCGGAGAAAAAATAATTTCTTATTTATTTGATTAGAAACTGTTTTAAGAAAATAATAGAAACTGATAAATTGATTATTGTGACAAACATCAGTGGAACTTGAGTCACACCACTGTTAAAAAATACAAAATGTAATCCAAAAACAGATAACTGCAAATACACAGAAAAAGTAATCTTTCACGAAAGAATAACTATAACACTTACAAGAATTTGCGCTTAAGATGAGTCATAATTACAATGCCAAAAATTTATTATTAAAAATTCTTTGAATTACTGCTGAAACAAATTCAAAAACACTACAACGCAATGCAGATTTGAAATAAATGAATTCAGAAATATATATTACTTACATTGAAGAATTAGAAATCAGGAAGGAGTTGAACCATGATATCCAAATTTGGTTAATATACAAAATATATTATAACAGAAGAAATTTAATGCAAAAAAAGTGAATAAATTTTTAAAAAAATGTTCTATAAAACTTTTAGCATAAATACTGTCGAAACAAAAACCAATACCAAATGATAAATATGAATACCAAAACAGATCGCTTAGCCAAAGACATACAGCAACCATATATTAGCCTGAAACAGGGGCCTTTTTCCTTTTCATTACCATGCCTGAATATGAGATTTGTATCTCTTGTATGAGATTTATAATAGAAAATATGACAGAAACAGCGAGTTTTCTGTTTACTTTTTTTAGCTTTATATCAACAACAAACAAAAATATGTTTGAGCTGTTGAACTTACAGAAAATAACGTGCATTCTTTTTCATTTTGCATTATTCATGATCCTTTAGCAAAGACAATGAGTTACTCCAAAATTCTTCATTTATATTACATTTTTAATTTAAATGTAAAAATAAATATTTTGCCAGTCTCTTAGGTTAGGTTTAATCCGTGCAGGAAGACGCAGATCCTAATCCGCAAGCTGGGAGTTTTTCAATCACTGCTTTCAGACTTGAGACTTGATGACTACAGTAACAGCAAATGTGAACATCTCGCATAGGCAATTTTGCTACCTAGGGAATGTTTTCTGAGTTTCTCCCAAATTGATGCTGTACTGTTAAAACTCAAAATCTACTTAGAAAACCTCATTTTCCAATCTCATCAGTAAAATGTTCGTGTCATACTTTAATGTACTTTCCTCAAACTTGTCTAATAATAAATGTCTAAATAATCTTCTCAAACTTTAGAAAAAATTGGTATCCTATTATTCCTTGGAAATGTATTTTTTTAAGCGAACAAACAAAAAAAACTTAATTGTAATTCGTAAAAATGCATGCTTTAAATTAATACAATTATGTAAATAAAAGTTGCTTGTACTATATAAATGTCAATTGGATATTTTTGTATCATTATTTGGATGTTACAAGTATTTACAGTTCGTATAGTTAACAAGTCAATAATGTACATATTCTTATTGATACAGCTGGATTCACAGACATGTTCGTTTGCTAGTACTTGTTAAGACTAGTTGGTTCAAAACCTGCATTTTGTGTGTTTACTTGGAAAATATTTACGCTACGTAGCATAACAGGTGAAACATGTACGAATAACTTTTTTAAATTTTTTTATCTTCTTTTCCTTTTTTATCTCTCCCGTATTTTCAATAAACGTTCAATTCCCCTACTTGTCCATTTGTCTATTAATCTACTGTTCCCTAAGGGACGATATTGTTCGTTTTGGGGTCTAGCGCTTTAGAAACTTAAGACTATTAAACTGTCTTGTATGAGACTTATTGATTTGTTTATGAAATTGTCTTGTATGAGATTTATAATAGAAAATATGACAGAAAAAGCGAGTTTCCTGTTTATTTTTCTTAGCTTTATATCAACAAAAATAAAAATATATTTGAAGTGTTCGAACTTACAGAAAATAACGTCCATTAATTTTTATTTTGCATTGTTCATGTTTCTCTGGCGAAGACAATGAGTTACTACAAATTTTTCTTTGCACTATATTTTTAATTGACAGGTAATAATAAATATTTTGCCAGATTCTTGAGTTAGGTTTAATAAGTACAAGAGGACGTAGATCTTAATCCACGAACTGTTTTTTTCAATCACTGCTTTCAGACTTGATGACCACAGTAACAGCAAATGTAAACATCTGGTATAGGCAATTTTGCTAACTGCTGAGTGTTTTGTGAGTTTCGCCGATAGATGCGGTATTGTTGCAACTCAAAATCTTCCTGGTAAAATCATTTTTCTATCCTATTAGTCAAATGTTCGATGTGCAGTAGTATAACCCAAATGTAGTGTAACCTTTTCAAAGTCTAATTATAAATGTCTAAATAATGTTCACAAACGTTTAAAAAAATTTCAGCGTCCTTTGAAATGTACTTTTTTTAAGCGAACGAACAGAAAAAAACTTAATTGTAAATATTAAATAAAATTAAAATGCCTGCCTTAAATTAATACAATTTGTACTCATTATGTACGTAAAAGTTGTTTGTACTATATATACACTGAATATCATCATTTGGATGTTACAACTATTTATAGTTCGTATACATACTACATGTCAATTCACGCATATATTCTTATTGATGCAAGCTGGATTCACCGACATGCTCGTTTGACAGTACGTATTAAGACTTGCCAGTTATAACCTGCATCATGTATATTTACTTGGAAAATAGTATTACATTAAACTGAACAACAGGTTAAACATGTATTTAAAAGTCCTTATCTTCTCTTCCTATTTTACCTCTTCCGTACTTTTAATAAACAACTTGAACTCTCTCTTGACCACTACTTAACCTCTACTTGATTATTCTACTGTCCCCTAAGGGATGATATCGTTCGTTTTGGGATTCAACGCTTTAGAAACTCAAAACACCAGAAGTCAATAATGTAAAAAAAAACCTCAATTATATTAATAAAATCTATACCTTTTATTTATTTTTAAATATAAATATAATTTATGAAAATATTGAAAGCAAAACTCGCAAGCACGAGGATTAGACGACAGAAAGAAATTTGAATGAAACATCGTCGTAAGTCAAACTTTACCGGTATTTGGGAAACCCAACCATTCTTCACTGCAACCTGACGCTCCGAACCTGTAACCGACGTCGGAACGTCATCTTTCTCTGAAGAACCGGTGTCTGATCCGGAACAAGACATAGTAGGAACACCGATATCGTTTTCCAGGCACGCACCTCTTGGTCACGGGTTGTTTGATTTGCAAACAAGAGGTGCAAGTCCCATTCAAGAGCATTGACGGATCTATGAGTAGTAAATTCGTACCTCCGACTCTTATTTCTTATAAATCAAGTGAATTAAGACGTTTTTTTTTTTTTTTTTTTTTTTAGTTTTCAATACAAAACTTGCACTGGCTCGTAATAAATTTTTTGGAAGTCAAGTCAGATTTTTCAGAGGTCTGGGAATATCATAAATCTTAGTTTCTAGCAAGTTTAAAATGAAATCAAACGCAGGAAATTAAAATTAAAAACATTATCTTAGTAAAAAAAAAATGATTTAAAGCTTATAAATATTCCGTACAAAGATGCAATAAATACATAAATTCAAAACCAGTTTACTATCCGATTTTTAAAGAAATGTTTTGTATGGTTTTATAAACAACAGGGAACAACCAATAATATTATTGATATCATTGGTAATAAATAATATAATCATTGGTTAATACTTTTTACTATTTATAATAACAAAAATTAAATGAAGTCTATGGTTTTTCCTATTTTAAAAAATAATTATACTAATGGTAACATTTAAAAAATTTTATGAGGAAAGATAACTGGAAGCATGATCTATCATTAATTTAAAAAGTGAATCTTTAGATTTTAGATAAATTTTAGTCTATGTTTTTTGGATCATTTCAATTGCTAATAACGTTAATAATTTAATGCAAAGCCTATTTCTACCTAATTTCTTTTTTTTTATTTCTACTATATTTGTAGCTGAAAACACGTTATACTTTAAATTTACGGTTAACAAAGTTTGATGTAATTGATGCTCGATAATTGATTAAAATGAAAAAGAACAGTATTTGCACACGTTTCGAACAACAACAAAAAAAACCCTCGATAAATAAAAACCATTAGACTAATCATTTTACTCTTGGTTACTATAAAAGTAGACTGAAACACTTATTAAATTAACTACTCACACTTACTTACCAAATTCTTTATTCATTTTTCCATTCTATATATATGTGTGTGTGTGTTGTGTCGGCCAGTTTACGTGACCTTGACCGACTCGAACCCGCGACCTCTACAATTATTGTGCATCTCTTATTTAAATTGTTTAAAATATAGTAAATTTTATGTTATTGAATATGTTTGTTGGAATTCTGAATTATTTATTTTTGAATACTAACTTTTATATACTTCAAGTATTCGTCCCTGAAATTCCTATTTTTAAAATATTTTATATCACAAAAATTACATTCCTAATACATTTATAAAAATAATTCCTACAGAGATATTTCAATACTGCTATACTTAAGTACTATGCCCTATTCACGTAAGCATACGCGTACCAACATAAAAATGTCCATCAACCCTCCAGAACGTTGTACGACGACAACCCCAACACAAGCGGCACCATGGAAGGAACGGTACTAAAAAGAGACATTTTGTTTCATGCCATCGAGTCACCCACATTTAGTTTTCGAGAACGTCGTAAAGATGATGAAAGAGAGCGAACGAGGCGAGCGTGAAGGGGGATCGAACAAGATTTTATTTTGTCACGGAATCACGTAACGACATTCCTTACGTAGCACGGAAACTCATTCTCACGCGAACCCGATGCCGTAAAAATCAGCGAAATCCACCGTTTAGTCCTCAAGGGAAGAAAAAGTCGAGCACAGCATCTCGACTGCAACTCCAGTGTTAAAAAGACCCCAAGCTCGGAGTTTGAGAGATAATTGTTCGAATCCTAAATCCGTTTTTGAGGACCTCCTCTACAATTACAGTGCGAATTTAATAAGAGGTTGCTTACAATTTTTTTCTCCTTCTGGCATTACTCGGGGATTTTTTCTTTGTGGGGAATTTTTGGAATCTTTTAGAGATTGGAGTGAAGCAGTTTTTTTTCGTCCTCTTTATGATCTTCGTTTTTCGATGTTTAGCGTAAGACTGTATAGAATTATTTACTCTTAGATTGAATTTATTATTGATGCAATTACTAAGGTTTATTATTGAGAATTAATTCCAGTAGTGTTTTATACAATAAATATAGTAGTAATTAGTATTAATTCTTATAATGTAGTGTATAATTATTTTAACAGCCAATACATTAGTAGTGATAAATAATTTAATTATATAGCATTTTATAAGTATTCGAATTACGATGTTTGGAGCAAGAATGTACTATATTGAAGGAAGCTGAAAATAATGGCTGATAAACGATATCAGAAATGAAAATAATAAGAATCTATATATTCTCTAATAACAATCATAATAATAATAATAATAATATCTTATAATATTATTCAATATAATATCTATCTAATAATTATAAATCATATTCTTTAAACTAAGTATCTATGTAATAATCATCTATTATCTCCATTTTATTCATTATTATCTTATAATTTTTAATCATTATTATCTTATAGTTTTATTAATCTATTTATCCTCTAATAAGAATCATAATAATTATAATACCCTATAACATTATCCAAAATAATATCTATCAATTGTAATAACAATAAATCATATCCCTTTAAACTAAGTATATAACTATCTAATAATCATATATTATCTCTACTTAATTTATAATTGTCTTATAATTTTAATTATTATTATCTTATAAATTTATTAATCTATTTATCTTCAAATAACAATCACAATAATAATGATATCCTATAATATTATTTGAAATAATAACTGTCTCGACAGCCCGTTGTGGGCCTTGGCCTTCTTTAAAAGATCCAGCCAGGCTGCTAGTATCTATCTAATAATCATATACTATCCCTATTTAATTCATTATTATCTTATAATTTTAATTATTATTATTTTATAATTTTATTAATCTATTTATACTAATAACAATCATAGTAATAATATCCTATAATATTATACAAAATAATATCTATCTAATAACTATAAATCATATTCTTTGTTCTAAGTATTTAATTATGTAATCATCCTCTTTAGGAGTAATAACAACAGTCTTCTTTCGTAGATAGAAAAAAAAAAATAAAATTGGAGTACTGAAAGTATATATTCTGCGCCTCATAAAATTTGTCGCATATATGCTATTTATTCTCACTACAAGAAAAAAGTAAAAAAATAAGAACTTCAAAAGATTTCAACATAAAAAGGACACCAAATTAGCCTACTTAATGCAGGTTTTATTAGATGTAATATATAATATATTTTATCAAATTTTAAAAAATTAAAAAAATATTTATTTAGTTTAAATAAATTTCAAAGAATGGTTTGATTGTCCCTCTACGGTAATTTTTAGCAAATTTTAGGCTAACTAAAACGAGACCTACAGTTTAAAGTGGATTCCAAACCATTAATAAACATCCACGCTACCTCCAGAATTCGAATATGAAGCACCAAAGGTCACAACGTTGCCAATTGGCCACCAGGCCGTCAAATTTTACAGAGTTTTTTTCCATACGATTGAGATACGTAACGAATTTGTCTGCTTCACGCTAATTTTAAATCGTAATTAAAAAACACTTTTCAAACACAGCTTTGTCAAATTAAATAAAATGTTTAGTTTAGACCATTCAATCTTTTTTTTTATTTATTTATATGTACATAGCTAGATCGGGCAAGCATATAACGTCAGAATGTACACATTAACTATTAATTCCACTAATAAAATTTACACTTTTAAAAAAGTATCAAAACAATAAAATTTAAGTGATTAAAAATTTTTTTTCTTTCATAAAATGCCATAAAAATAACAGTATCAATAACCAGTAAATCAAGATCGAAGAGGCAAACAAATAAAACAAATCATAATTTGAAAATTAATGCAAATAAGATCATATACAATTCAAATAATAATTCGATCACAATATATCATGTTAAGTAACAAGAGGGAAATAATTCTTTAACTTACAGAATCGAAAACTTCGAAATTCATCTGCCAGAAAGATGAAAATTATTTTTTTCGAATGTTATATTTGTTAATAAAAACAAATGTAATAAATATTTAACTAGTAATTGTATGATAGTTTCGATAAAACGAAGTGTAATAAATATTTAACTAGTAATTGTATGACAGTTTGGAAAAAACCGAATGTAATAAAAATAGAGCTAGTGATTGCATGATAGTTTAGATAAAACCTAATGGAAATTTTTTAAAAAGAGAACTTATGCATTGATTAAACATGGCGATGGAGGACTAATGGTGAAGGGGAGTGCATGATTTTCTGGTGTAAGTAAGTTCCAATTCATAAAAGTTCCTAGGGTTCAGTAAATGCATATTTTTATCTTAAACGAAAAATTTAAAATAATTAGTCAGATTACAAAGATATTGGTAGTTTTGTTAGGATAATAATCCTAAACATGTTGCCTTGAATATCGATTATGGTTGCTTTACATCTGCAGATAAATCAGAACATAATCTAACGAATATATTACCCCAAAATTCGAAAATAATGCATTTCTTCCAAGTACTAACAAAATTCTTTAATGCAGAAAGAATGGAACAAGTTCGAACCATACCATATACGTCGAATCTATATCAAAATCATGACAGATGTTCTTAATGCTTGTGGATATTTTATGAAATATTAAAAATTATTTAAAAAAACAACTGAAAAACTTTTATTGAATTTAATCCTAAAGCATTTGGATTTTCTTATCATAAAGCGTTTGGAGCAACATTCCTCACCTCATGTATCATAATCTTTTTAAAAAACGAATTAATTCTAAATAATCGAAATGTAAATAAAATGAACTATATATTCTAGATAAATTGCATAAACAAAATTCATAATTTTATTTGATAATTTTATTTAATAATCTGTATATTTGTATATTGCGAGAATAATATTGAATAAGTTTGAGATAATCATAATAATTTTTAAATAAATATTCTGCAAAAAAAAATTGAATTTCATAAAATCGTTTCTATTCATATTAAATAAACAATATATTTGTAGTTGTATAATTAAATATAAGTGCATTCATGTTTTGGTACTTAATCTTAATTTACGAGATTGAAATTATTTAATAATGGGAGTAAAAAAGTTTACACTATTCCTACAATGAAGTACAACAAATATCTCAGTACAATAAATACAATAATTAAGTATCTTAATACAATAAATACAATAAGCAAGTATTTTACATCAATAAATATTCATAAAATTAGTTAGCAGAAATAAAACAAATATCTCGCCTAAAAAGGGCCAGGTTATTTTATTGCAAAATTTATTTTACATCTAAGGAGCCCAAAGTTCACATAAGATTCATTAAGAATAGATTCATATTTCAATATTTTTTATACAATCAAAGCCCCTTATTTGACCATCTTAGCTAAATTAGGATTAGGGGTATATTTTTTTTTAAACTGAATAGTTTTCGAGGAACACAATTTTTAAAAATTTTATTAAAAAAAAATCATGTCTTACGTGAATTTTGGGGTATTAATAAAACATTTTAAAAACTATAATCGTTTACAATGGCTCCATTTTAAATTGTTTTATTTATTAGTTCTTAATTTATTATTATCATATTTTTAGTGATAACTTCTGTTTATATCTAAATATAAAATGTCATTTTACAGTTTCCTTGAATTTATTTAATACCAACAGAAAAAAGATTATTTTTTTTTTAAATATTTATTTCTTTAAATTAGTAAATATTCTTATTTTTTTTAGTTATATGTGTATCCTCAAATTGAAAATTGAAAATAAAAAATTCTTTAATTAAACTAGCGTTCCTCAATTTTTAAATAAAATATAATCAGAAATTTATATTCCGTATTATACGTAATAAAAAATATTTTTTTAGTAAATATAAAAAATAATTATTTAAATTAGTGTCTTATAAAAACGAATATATATGATTCACACAATTTTAATAATTGTATAAATCATAATTCTTTACACATATCGTGCAAGTTTATTCCATTATGCAGTTTTGTAAGCATATCATGTTGCACTAGATTAAGATAAAAAAAATATATAATATTTATTCTTGAAAAACTGAAAGAATATCTCAGAATTCAATTAAAAATATCGTACAAAGTCCCTTTATAATCGTGATATCGTGTCTAGATTATGATGAATAAAAATGTATCTAAATAGATTAAGATTAATTGAACACATTATGATGAATATAAACTTAATAGTTATTCTCGAAAAAACTTAAAGAATATATCAAAGTTCAACTAAAAATATCATATATAATCTCTTTACATCTGTTTGATATTTTTAGAAAAAGTATAGCTTAAATAATTAAAAATGTATTCAGTTAAACCTTTTTGAAAATTATTTTTACCAATGAAACTACAATCATCAAATCTTTTTCAAAAAAATTTCTTTTAATCAAAATTCTGAATTATGTTTATTTTCAATTCTAAGAAAATATTTTTTGGAAAATTTATACATTCTTCGAAACGTTTTTGATTTCAAATGATTTACTGTGACCAAAAAATAAGACCAATTTAAAATTCCCGAGGCTTATGGAATTTCAATTTTTTTTCCTTTTCTAGGTTGCTGGCACTGACCTTGACATCTGTGTGAAATCTGACGTCAAAATATTCATTAGTGTTTGAGTTAAACTTGGCTTTGTGAGACGTTAAGACTGATTCCGGCGATTTTTGAAATGTCTAAATGAATTGAGTAAAGAGCTAGCATAAAATTCTTTTTGCGGAAACGTATAGAATGTCGCAGAAGGTATTCGGCGAGCATTCCTATATCGGAAAGAAATGCTTAGAAGTGGTATAAACAGTTCAAAGAAGGCAGAGAACGCTTTGAATACGAAGAGCCCTCTGGTCGATCATCAGCCTAAACAGACGGAGCTCACGTCCAAAAAATTAAAGATTTGGCGCTTGCAAACCGTCGATTACAATTAGAGACCTTGCTTCTGATGTTGGAATTTCAAAAGGATCGGTCAATTCCATTTTGGACCTCAAACGCGTCAAATCTCGATTGTTATCGAAAACACTGAATGCGCCAGCTCGCACTGCATTGATTCTTTTTTTCGCCAAAAATGAAACCTATATTGTTCCACAACGACCATATTCACACCGTGCCACTTCTGACTATTTAAACTCAAAAGTCATCCGGGAACACCGTTTTGCCGATGACCTTTTGCCATCCTGCCGCATGAGGCATGCATTGGAAAAAAAGTTGGCATAAGTGCATGTGTCCGGAGAGGATTACTTTGAAGGCGATGAAATAAATTTGGAAGAATAAATAAAGCGTTTTTGAAAAAACAAAATGGTCTTACTTTTTGGGCACAGTAATATTACGCAAAATCTCGTTACATTTTATTTAATTTTTACAATAATCTAAAATGTATTCAGTTAAGCCTTTATGAAAATTATTTTTACCAATGAAATTACGTCATCTAAATCTTTTGAAAAAAATTTCTTTTAAACAAAATTCTGAATTATGTTCATCTAAAAAAAATAAATCTTCCAAAATGTATGCATTCTTCCAGACGTTTTCGATTTCAAAAGATTTAATTGGAATTAACTCTAAATATCTAATTTTTCAAAATATCTCATTTCCCTCAAATATGAGTTCTAAGGTTTTTCAGAATCCTATTACTCGGTCACTCAAAGAGATTCAATTTCTTTCTACGATATAAGCAAGAGCCTTTCGAATTAATTTTAGTGGAAGCACTTTCTTTGACATCAAAAAACTTTGGCGAACTTTTCGCTTGAATACATACGAATTTAGTTTGCGGAGCGAAGGGGTTTTTCGATTTTCTTTAAAACTTTTGATGTTTCCGACTGGAGAAATTTTTCTTTCTCCCCTTGGAAAGACTTGACATTAAAAATTGTGAATTAGTTTTCAAAAAAAAAACTAAAATTTTAGTCATCATTTTTCAATAAAAACATATTTCTTTTGGATGTATTAAGAATTATTTATCAATAATAATTTAAATTAAATTTTTCATTTTCATGATTTCAAAAAAATAAAATATATATTTTTATATGAATTTGATTTTAAATTTTCCATATATATCTATGTTAAAAGTCGTACACTTTTTTACAAATCAAATTTTTAAAAATATTTCTTTCTCCTAAGGGTTATCCAATTAGAATTAATGAAATTAGTGTTTTATTCTTAATTTAAATTCTATAGCTTTATAACAAGACAAATTTTGTTTAGTTACATAGTTTGTAATTTACCAAGAAAAGTATCAATAAGTTATTCATATGGATTTTTATCATATTTGCTTTGCCCAATAAAATATAATTAATAATGCTCATGACACAAATATTATCTTTAAAATAACATTAATTTATCACATTATTTACTTTTATATAGAGGGCACAGGGAAGTCCCTTTATCTGCCTTTCAAATAAATTATAGGAAATTCCCTTTATCTTCCTTGGAAATAAATTATAGGAAAGTCCCTTTATCTTCCTTTGAAACAAATTACAAGAAATTCCCTTTATTTTCCTTTGAAATAAAGTATATTAATGTTCCTTTATCTTCCCTTTAAATAAATTATAGGAAAGTGTCATTTTCCTTTGAAATAAATTGCAGGAAAGTTCCTTTATCTTCCTATGAAATAAATTATAGGAAAGTCCCTTTATCTTGCCTTGAAATAAATTGCAGGAAAGTTCCTTTATCTTCCTATGAAATAAATTATAGGAAAGTCCCTTTATCTTGCCTTGAAATAAATTGCAGGAAAGTTCCTTTATCTTCCTATGAAATAAATTATAGGAAAGTCCCTTTATCTTGCCTTGAAATAAATTGCAGGAAAGTTCCTTTATCTTCCTATGAAATAAATTATAGGAAAGTCCCTTTATCTTGGCTTGAAATATATTACAGGAAAGTTCCTTTATCTTCCTATGAAATAAATTATAGGAAAGTCCCTTTATCTTGCCTTGAAATAAATTGCAGGAAAGTTCCTTTATCTTCCTATGAAATAAATTATAGGAAAGTCCCTTTATCTTGCCTTGAAATAAATTGCAGGAAAGTTCCTTTATCTTCCTATGAAATAAATTATAGGAAAGTCCCTTTATCTTGCCTTGAAATAAATTACAGGAAAGTCTCTTTGAAATATTACTATTAATTGAAAAGTCCCTTTGAAATAAATTGCGCATAGATAATTACTATAGCTTATACTACTATATATGTATATTACTACAATTACTGTGCATGTGAAACAATCGTGTACTAAAGCAACTACGTGGAATCTAATACAACCAACAGCAACAGCTCTATAAGTAAATTTTGGAAGGTAGCCATTAAAAATCGGAAAAAAAAAAAAAAAATTCCAATTACAAAGTTTCAAGATATCAAATTGCTTAGTATGAAATGACATATGTCTTAAATGAATAGGCTAAACCATAGCCTATAAACACTAAAATGTCCAAAATTGTATGTATTAAAGATGGATGAAACAGCAACTACAAATCTTCTTGTTCTGTGTAAAGTTGCTTGGAGTAATGGAATACCTCTCATGCTGGTGAATGTGTATCGGGGCGGATGCACGAATGAGTGTTGGGGTTATGCTAAATGAATTCTTCTTACATACTGAATATTCTTGTTATTATTCTGAGTCATATTGCCTCGTTTATTTTTTCGAGGGAAAGGGGGGGTGGGGTGTATTTTTATCTGTAGTATTGATATAAATATATAAAACTTCATGTATTTGCTTATTCTCCATGCCTGTTTCTTTCAAAGAATTATACAAAATGACTCAAATCGATTTCGACGTTTTAAGGTTCGTAGGCAACAATTAATATATTTATCTATATAAAATCTGAATTAGTACGATTTAATAGGTTCTCTACATGTTTATAACTGGAAATTGTTTGTATCTCTTTTTTTCTCGATGTTTATCATCACCTTCAGTATTTCACCACTAGAGACATTGCTATTGGTTGCATTTATTAGGGAGAAGTCGTTTTACAACATCGTGTTATCTCATTCGTATAAATACAGCGCATTTAATTCACAAATTATGCAAGATAAGAAAACTTCTTTATGCCTGTTGTATAAAACCATTCATACATGAATTCAGCTATGTAACTGTAAATTGTTTCTATCTCTTTTTTCTCTATTTCGACATCATCTTCATAATTTTACCACTAGAGGCATTTTTGTTGGTTGCATTAAGCAGGGAGAAGTCGTTTAACTACATCGTGTTATTCATATAAATACAGTGCATTCAATTTTAAGATAAAAATAACTTATTTGTACCTATTGTATAAAACCATTCAGAAATGAATTTCAATTATTTCAATATTTTTTCATCACATATCTCATTTTTAATAATTTAATTTTTCAAATGTATTGTTTAATTAGCTAAGTGAAATTTCTGTCATTACTGTAAACTTATAAAGACTGCCCTTATTTGATCTTAGATAGAATACCACTTTTTCGTAATAAATAATGAAACTTTCCAATAAATATTTTATATTTCTTTTTTAAATAAAATATTTCAAACTGCATTGTCAGTTTTTCAACTAGGAAGTATGTGTGTGTAATATACTGTACCTTAAATTGCTTCCAATTTTCAATCGAAATACATGATCAGCAGCTTCACCTTTTCAAAAACACTCGAATTGTTATTTATTTTGTAATACAAGTCAGCAGTTTATTGTTCTGAAATTGTTTTCATCCTAGTTATTTTGAACGTATCATGTCTGCTCAAATAGAGAGGAAAAGGTTTATAAGAAAAAGCAGCTCAATTTTAAAATTGTTTTGTTATAAAAAAAATGGTTGCTCCATTTACTTCTCTTCGTTTCCGTAACGAATAATATTTGTATTTTTATCAATGTTTTATAGATTTGATTTGTGATTAGTATGAATGGAGTATTTCATTTGGTCTATAATTTAATATCGCTCTAATTAAGTTCTAACATAGACATTAAGATTATTTCTTGACAAAAGCGAAGTGTTTTCATACCATTTACTGGTTAAGCTTGCTTTAAGTTATGCATGATTTATTAATAGATATGCTTTTTAAAAATATCCGTAAACAACAATATCCGTTAAACATCCTGATCGAAAAATGTTTGCTTAGAGTAACTTTGATTTTTGTTGCCTGATGTTCTATTTCCTTCATTTTATCTAAATACACAAAACGTTTCATTTGTTTTTCACTACACAAAAAAAAGTATCTTTTATGTCAAAATATGTCATAAATGATTCTTCTACCAGGATATAGAGTTAGAGATTAAGATAGTTAATTAACATTTAAATTACATGCAATATACGTTAAACATCCTTATTGAAATGTTTTTTCTTAGAGTAAATTTGATTTGTTAAAAGTGTTACCTGATGCTCTATTTGATTCATTTTATCTAAATACACAAAACGTTTCATGTGTTTTTCACTATATAGTACAAAAGAAATTGTCTCTTATGTCAAAAATATCTCATAAATGATTCTTCCACCACTATATAGAGTTTAAAATTAAGATGGTTAATTAAACTTTAAGATCCATACAATATCCGTTAAACAACCCGATTGAAAAGTGTTTGCTTAGAGTAACTCTGATTTTTGTTAAAAGTGTTGCCTGATGCTCTACTTCCTTCATTCTATCTACGTACAAAAAACTACTACTACTACTACTACAAAACGTTTCATGTGTTTTTCACTTTAGAAAACAAAGTGTATTTTATGTCAGAAATATCTCATAAATGACACTTCCACCAGGATATAGAGTTTAAGATTAAGATAGTTAATTAACCTCTAAATTCCATCCTTTAAACATTCTGATTGAAAAGTGTTTGTTTAAAGTAGCTTTAATTTTTGTTAAAAGTGTTACCTGAAATGTTAAAAGTGTTGAAAGGGTGTTTAAAAGTGTTAAAAGTGTTGCCTACTTTCTTCATTTTATCTAAGTAAACAAAACGTTTCATGTGTTTTTCTCTACACAAATAAAATATATATATTTTTTATTATGTCAATAATATCTCATAGATGACACTTCCACCAGGATATAAAATTTGATATTAAGATAGTTCATTAACCTCTAAATTCCATACAATATTCGTTAAACATCCTGATTATACTGTCCTCGAAATTGCGTTGTCATCTTTGTAATTTAAAAAAAAAATTATTTTCAATTTTAATGCCTTTTATAATGCTTTGAAATTACAGTTGTAATAATATTGAAAAGAAATGAAACTAAATTTTCCTTTTAATCAAGCATCTTAAGCAGCAGGCAAATTCTTGATCTATCCTTAATTGCAGGATAAGTCCACAACGAAATAACTAATGAGTTATTTGCGTTATTGCAAAAAACAACTATCCTATCTTATTTTCCACGATATGTATATGTATTTGATGATAAATGACCTTTTTTCAGGATTAAAGATATGCTTTGGTTTTAACGAACTCATTATGTTATTTACTTCAACGATTGAGAATTTAATGGTCATAATCACAAAATCATGATGTAATTATGACATGTGAATAAAATTAATGGTAGTTTATATAGAGATATTCTAATAAAATGATAATATAGGGAAGGTCGATATAATTACTACTAGTTTTTAGAAAAGAAATTCTTTTTTAGCAATGTATTAGAAAAAATTATTCGATCTAATTGAAGGGCAGATACTTTACATACCATGCAAGTATTTAAGGATTATACGACTTAATTGGATATGCTAAAGTAGAAAAGTTGTTTTAAAAGGTAAATATCCTCTAGTTGTTTAATTCTACAAGTTGTCTACTAGTTCTTGTTGTTTCATTCTCCTAATAACAAAGGAATGTTTTCTCAGCAGTTTAAAATATATAATCTGCCTAATTGGAAACTTTTTTAAAGTTTTGTAAAAATAGCTATCAACCAATAGCAAAATAATTACTGTCACTTGGACATTTTTTAAACATTTTTTTTTTTTTTTTTTATTTACTAGAATCTGTCAAAAAAATAACGATTGTCTAAAAAAGTAATTCTCAAATAATGGTTCCTATTTTCTAAAGGTGCTCAACTTAGTTTCTGAAAAAAAAAAAACAAAGAAACGTAAATGAATACCTTTAATCACCATTTATTTTAAAGTTATTAATAATTACTGAATTCATGCCTTCGTGTTTATAAAACGAGTTTACATGAAACCAATTAGGTGTCTAAAGCATTTCGAAGTTTTAGAAGAGATAGCATTCGCGTCTTTGTAGGAGGTTTGTGTATGTAGAATTTAAAATCTAAAAACAACGAGATTCTGAACCCTTTTATTTATTGGAGAACAGTCCTTCTGTTTAATTTCTATTGAAACAATTCATTGAGTTCCTGAAATTCAAAACTTAAGGATTCAAATAAATAATTTTTTGTATTATATCAAGTTTTGAAAAAATTTTTTGTAAAAATCTAATAAAAAATTAGTAAAGGTAAAATACTTATTAGTTAATCATTGTCAGATTTCAATTCACCCCTTAATAATATGCCTGCAATAAAACTAATTTTTAAACTGTAGTTCCGAATACTCCTAATTTTTAATAAACACATTAATTAATTAATTAAATATTCATATATCAGAAAGTTAAATGAAAAAATGTAAAATTATTAAGAAATTTAATGAAGACAAGAGTAGAACGAAGATTGGTAATACAACAACTATTTCATTTGTTAAGAATGAATGCGAATATGAAAATTTGAAAAATATAATTTAATGATTGAAAATGTAATGTAGTATGCTTTTTTATTGTTTACATTTCCATGAATGCATTAAAATTTGTTGATATTTATATTAATATTTAATAATAATAATATGGGGCTTGATGGTCGAGTGACTAGAGCTGTGGCGCTCGGTACCACAGGTTTCGAAATCCAGCGGTACCATGGATGTTTACAGTAGTTTGGAATCCCCATTAAGCCATAAGATCCGGCCTAATATGACTGTAGAGCGTAGGGCTGATAACCCTACCCCGTAAAATTAAATATCTTATAGTTCGAAATCTACCATTAGGCTGACGGCTTTGGGCCAACATGGGGCTGTTGAGCCGTTGAAGAAATAGAAGAATTATGATGCATTTATATTAAGTATTAAGAAATATAAGGAAAATTTAGAAATAACTAATTATTAAATAATCTGCAATATTTATATAAAGGTAAAAAATAGAAATCGTGATAATTTTTTGCTATTACATGCAAAATCTGCAAATGGAAAATAACATTGGACATTATGTGGTAAAATATTTAAGTAGGATACGTAAGTGCATTGATATTGAATAACACTTCGAACAGAATTTCATTCAATTTCGGATATATTAATAAATCAAAATACAAGTACAATTTACAATTTTAATCAAACATAACTGTAAATTAAAAATATATTGCAATAATTCTACTATTGTTAGCTTCAAAATGAACTAATCAAGGGAAAATTTAATATTTATATTTTATTTAATTAGCAATTATTTTTTTATAAATTTTTCAGATACTTTATACTGCTATTTGCTAGATTTTGTAATTATTACAATAAACGGATAACAAAAACATAAAAAGGAAAAAATTATACCATTTGTTTAATGATTTTCACAATTCTTATTTTGTTTCATATTCAACTAATCAAAAATATAGATAATAGATTTATTAATACGGATACTTTGAAAAACTCTTTTCATAGGCCATCGAATACCATTACACTATCATTGAATACCATTAAATTGTAAGCTAACACTTCATTGATTTTGATAAATCACAATCAGTACCCATTTATTAAGTGCATCAAATGAAATTCGTTCGTTAGAGACAATAATTACGATTGCATCAGGAAATGAGAATTCAATCAGCTGAATTAAAGAAATGCTACTTCATTAAGATCCAATTATCTGGCTCTGACAGAAAACTAATCAATTTTCCTCTAATTGCTTTTAATTACGATTTGTTGTTTGCTACTCTGAACACAAAATAAGATGGGTCAGGTCTTTTCAATTTATTTGCTGCATTCAAATTTCTGATTTCCCCTTTGAATAAAATTTGTTTTTCATTGAAGGTGGAATAATATCCGGATTTATAATACATATATTTTTTGTTTTACAAGGTAGTTACAATTAAACTGCATTCGTTCTGAGCAATATTAGTCAATCACGTAAAACATTATTTTGTATGTTTATTGTACTGAACAAAATCAATCTTCAACGCTAATTTGTCCTTAGTGTCGAAAATAAGAACTATTATTCTCGTTATAAATCGGTTTCCCATAATTTAAATAATTCATACACGGAAAGGTGTTGTATTTTCTCCAGCACATTCTGTATAAGTGAGTTTTACACATTTTATACATTAATTATGGGCACCCTGTAGATTGATAAAAATTTCAGATTTCTGTTATAAAAAAATGTGCTAGAGAAAATGCAACATCATTTCGTACACATATTCATTTAAACCAATGGGAATTGATTTATAAAAAAAAAACAGCATTTGTATTTTCGATACCAAGGTGATTGATATAGATTGATTTGGGGATGAAAATGGGCATAAAGAATTTTTATTGACTAACACTAACCGGACATTTTAAAACATTAAAGGATTTTAATAGCCATATTTCCATTTATTTTACATTTAACTAATTTTTTACACATGCTGTTCTTGATTTTTCTAATTAAAAATTATTTTTTACAACCTTTTTATTTTACGTTCCTTATTTTAATTTACTAAATGGAATAGATAAGTTTTTCTTACACTTTGGATATAGAGATTAAAGGATAACAGATAAAGTAGATCTAATCCTAATCACTAAATCGATTAGATGTGCTTTTCTTACATTATTGCAACATGTTTATTTGCAAAAGAACAGTATCGACTATGAATGCATTTTTTATCGATATATTTTACATGCGATAGTATACAGTCTTTTAAATTGGCAACATAAACGAATATTTTTATCAGATCAAGATCATAGCTAATACCTCGGTCAGCGTTTGTAGTTGTAAATATTAAAAAAAAGCAAATGTAATTTCTAAGAAATATTTCTGTGTTAAAATGTCCATTAAATATTAGTCAAACATGTAATACGCTCTTTTTTATGCCTATCTTACTGAACAAATTCAATTTCCAACGCCAATTTGTTCTTAGTGTCGAAAATGTGAAAAAATTTTCTCTTTATATATCGATTTCCCATAGTTTAAATAGTTTACATACGAAATGGTGTTACAGTGCATTCCGCATAAATGAGTTCTATACACATTATACATTAATTATTGACACCCTGTAGATTGATGAATTTGAAATTGATACTTGGTCCTATTAAAATCACATATGCTTATTTTGCAATCTTAAATTGGTTAAAATATAAATTGCATTTTTAGATGTCTTGGAAATAGCTGATTGTTTGTCTTTTGAACTGACTGAGAGAGCTCGATTCAAAAACCCAAACCGAAAGTAAGCAGATAATTTTATGACTGGAGATTTTTTTTATTGAGTTTGTGAAGGGGAATGAAAGAAAGTTCAAATATTGTCTTTGGGGGTGTTCATTCCATATTGATGTCAGAACACATTTTTAAAGACAATGTCATTTTTCTTCCATGATAGTTTGACTCTGACTCAAATGGCATAATGTCAACAAAATAGTATTAGAAAAATAATATTAATAGATAAAAATTATTAAATTTTATATCAAATTGAGAGGCTAAATGTCTATTGTAACATCTATTCAGAATGTGGAAAATAAATCATTTAAAACGATTCACTATTTTAAATATTTTAGTCAGTTATTAAGTATTAATTTTAATATTCCAATATCTACTAGATGAAGGTAATCCTTAGAGTTATCAGATTACATCTGTCCTCAATGGATTGGCTTTTAGGTACATTAAGAAGCCTCTCAGAGTCTAAATTTTAATCTATTAAGCTGTTGAAAGGCTACGGCTTTGATGCTATCAGAGAACAGCAGACTGAGTTGCTTTTAAATGCTTTAAAATTAATCTTATATTTAATTTCGAAAACTAGCTCTGTGTTGCTGATGTTAAAGACTGAATTAATGTTTTGAGATGTGTAAAGTTTTCCTCGATATGGTTTTGTACATTCACATTATTTTTCCTTTCATAATTAAGCTGAATTCTTTTACGATATAAAGCGCAGTTCCGGTACTCTACAGAAATCTAGCTGGAAATTTTGATGAAAGCTATCAGAGGCATGAACATAATGAAGTTGTAACAAAAAAAAAAAGACAATTAAGATCAAACTTTTGAAACATAACCATAAAAGTGTCTATGAAAAATGCTGTAGAGACAATATGAAGGAAATTACAACAAAAATTAGCCTTCTTATAAAAAAATAATTTCATAAAATTTTGGGAGATTAAAGTAAGAATCAAATTTTAGCGTGGCATTTGAGGATTTTTTTTTGCTGTTGTTAGTAAACAAGTTTAGTTGATTACCCATTTACAAATCTGAATTAACTAACCGAAATTAGTAATTATATATTTAAAATGTCATTATCAACTCATTCAATAATGATCCAAACACGGAGAATAATTTTACAATGCAAATCTTTTATGGTCAAAATGAACACCGACTACTTAGTTATGTAGTACTGATTTTTAAAGTTTTCTGTAATAAAAAAAACAATGCAAGTAATTTTAACACAACCAAAAAAATATAATGATAATAAAGAAAGTATGTATAATTTGTATTCCAATCCTTATCACAATAGTAATTAATAATCTTTATTCATAAAAATAAAGGAAAAAAATGCCCGAGTCCAAATTGGAAATTTTTGTAAACCTCCCACATGTAGTGACCGAGTGAATTTCCCTATCTAAAGAATTAGAAAACATACCAAATGGGCATTAAAAATACCCAACATCCTTCCACGTATTCTAGAAAGTCATTTTAGGGAATCTGTTGCGCAAATGTTGGCCCATATCCTGTCTGCCATCCTTAAAATGTAAGCAACAAACAGCAAAAGTGCGTCGAAAAGTTGCGTCAAAAAAAGTTGTATTCCAATCCTTATCACAATAGTAATAAACATTCATAAAAATAAAGGAAAAAAAATGCCCGAGTCCAAATTGGAAATTTTTGTAAATTAATTTCCTATCTAAAGAATTAGAAAACATACCAAATGGGCATTAAAAATACCCAACATCCTTCCACGTATTCTAGAAAGTCATTTTAGGGAATCTGTTGCGCAAATGTTGGCCCATATCCTGTCTGCCATCCTTAAAATGTAAGCAACAAACAGCAAAAGTGCGTCGAAAAGTTAGAGAGTATGTTATACTACTATGAAATATGTGCCAGAGATTTCCTCTTAATAAACAGCAGGTGGTTAAGGATGGGCAAAATTAGGAATGTCATGGTGAAATATTCACAGGTGGTGTGCAAAACAAATATATTTATAACTAAATATGCTGATTTGCGTCCAACATAGTCTAAAGAATTTGCGTAATTTTAGAAATAATTGCTTAATTTCATTAGTGTTTCGATTTTCTTACTGTGCCAACCAAATTTGGAATCGAATATAAGAAAACTTATAAACTATCCAGGAAATTAATGAATTAATGAATTTGAACCAAGAAATTAATGGACTTAATCACACTAAATATAATCACAATTAAATCTAAAAGTTAAAAAATTATGCATTGTAAAATAATAAACAATTTGTGTATAAAAAATATCTTAATAAAGTCAAAAACATTATAGAATCACTTTTATTTAATTAATAACTAATTGATTCTCTGATCAAATGAGACTTTCAGAATCCAAATCAAGAAAATAGAAGTTATTACATAAAATGATTGCTTGCTGACAAATGATTAAAATTTTAATAAAATTTCGAAGCAATGCCAGAAGTTTTAGTGACTTTGTAAAAATATGGAAATGCTGAGTTATTTATAAAGAAAAATATACTACTTAAAGAAGGACAAAAGACGGAAAAATACAACAAAGCACAAATATTTAACAAATTATATATTATTACATAAATGTTAAAAAAATTTATGCTTTCAATGATTTTATTTTTTTATGTATATTATCAGTTTATATGCATATGTGGAATTTTATAGGTTTCATAACATACTTATAAGCAAGTCATATGTTATTTACCAAATTTTAATTGATAATTAATATTTTCACACACATATACATGAATTACTTTTTTTAATTATTTCACTTTGCAACAAATATTTTTCCGCTCTGTCTACACTCAGCTCCAAAACAACTGTTTTCCAGAAAATTAATTTTTTGAATATTTTTTATCGATATAAGTCAATTGGAAATAAATAATTATGAAACTTAAAAAGAAATTTTAATTTCTTATTTATATTTAAGAAAAGCATTCTTTCCGTGAAAAGTTTTAAAATCGGTACGAATCCACTCGAAATATAGTTATCATATTTAAACTATTGATAGAATTGTTAAATTAAGAATTTTAAATAATAATATTCATATATGAATAGAATTGGGCTTTTTTTTTTGTTATTTACAAAAAAAAATTATTCTTATTATTCTCATTAAATTCTCAAATTAAATTCTCTCTTAAATTCTCATTATTCTTGAACAAAACAAATCTTATATATGAGAATGAGTTTTTGTCAAATAATAAAGTAAAATCTTCTTTCTGAAATCCTAGAAATCATCTAGCCAATCATGTTTTTTCCGATTATATCTTAATATTGTCTTCCATTTCTTATTGCATTTCTTACACAGACTGCCGCTACTTTGTTCAAGGAATGTCTTCACAAAGCATTTTAAATTTAATACGTCGCGTGTAATTATTTTTAAATTTTCAAACTTTTATGAAATAGCAGCAAAAAAATCATGTGCAGCGTTATTAAATAAATAAGTAAGCATTAAATATTGAAAAAAAGTTGATTCAATATTTTACTACTGAATAATAAGGAAAACCGTTTGGCCTTAATGCAGGATTTCTGTCTAAGCATTTTGCTTACTTTTGTGCAAGAATTCCATATATCAAAACGTTTTCTTTTTATCCTATGCTCTTCTCTGACTTCTCGGTAAATAGTCGAAGAGCAGCCCAATACAATAAAGAACGACAAAATCAATCACTAAAGACATTGACAGTAACATAAACAAGTAATATAAAAAAAAATTAAGTCAATTCCTACTTTTTTTTCACTATATTTTTGAAAATCCTTTATAAATAATTTTCATTCATTAAGTTTATCTGGCGCCATCTATTGGTAGATATATGCAAATTAAATCTAAAAAAAAACTAAAATTATTTTATTTAATTTAATTACTGAATTAATATTTGAAAAAAAACTGTATTAACATCAAGTGTCATCCACTACAAGTTCAAAAAAATGTATTTGAACATGAATGGACGAATAAAAAGTGTTTTATTAACGATTGAAAATTTGAACAAGATATATATAGGGAAAGTGTGAGCTAATAGAAGGAATTGAAAAAGAATACAGTTAAGAACAGTAGGGCATATGATGAGGTGCTCACCAGTCATGGCACGCCATAGTCGCAAAGTGGGCAGATATCTGTAGCAGGCAGTCCTATTCTATACAAGTGACTCTGAAAGTTAAAAGCAGACCACGTAGACTGCTCTAGGCAAGGAACTGGGAATTATTATTGACTTATTCAATAGGGAATTCCACTTTTTCTCAGAAACCTTCTCTCTATGCAGGATAAAACAATTATATTTAATAGAGAAAGATATATGTCGCCTTATATGACGCAAATGCATTCTTGGCCAACATATAAGCCCGCTCATTTACATATATCTCGCAAAGGCTCTGTGTGAATGAATTTCTTGGTGTTCAACAGCTTATCTATCTTTATTATGCAGTTTCTAGAAATCACATTCACTGTGATTGGAAGTTGCCAAGGTTATAATTTCCTGCCTGGAATCAACAAAAAAGACGATATTTTCTTTTTCACACCGTGATCAAAACATCAACCTCTGGTCAATTTATGTTCCAAGTATTCATTATGTAATTTATAAGATTACCCAAAACATATTTCAATGTGTAAAAATCCCAATGACTATCATTATTATTCATTCCTTAATGCGTCATTGGTTATAGGTTGGCATTTAATACAGAGCGTTAAAGATAAATATTCCTTTTTAACCATTGTCGACATTTCGATGTGAAAACAATAAAACCAATTAGTGGATTAATGCCCTGATATACTATTTACATTTGTTAAGATAATAAACGATTCTGTAATGGAAATAAATTTTAATCTCTATTTGTTATTTGATTAATATCTATTTTCCTTCATAGTGCATTCGTACCAGTGTTGTGTGTGTAATCTTTTTATTAGATTACTTTATAACTCTAATACTATTATATCTTTAAAACTTCCATCTTTATTTGAAAACTCAAACGCCAATCTGTTTATCTTGAAATGAGATAGCTGATATTTTTAAGAATTTCAAATTCCAAGTAATGAATGATTTACTCTTGTTATTTTGTGTACAAAACATGTACAACATATTACTTTATAGCTTATTATTTTTTTTTCTAATTGTGAAATATTTACCCTAAAATATTTCTAAACTGTGTTTCTTCCCCGAATATGAATGATACGCGAATTCAAAATTTGAAAGGGTAGAGAAAATATATTTTTTTATTTGAAAGATTCTTTGAAAGTCTATTTAACACATTACAAAACTTTAAAGATTCATTGAAAGTCTATTTAACACATTACAAAACTTTAAAGATTCATTAAAAGTCTATTTAACACATTACAAAACTTCAAAGATTCATTGAAAGTCTATTCAACCCATTACAAAACTTCAAAGATTCATTGAAAGTCTATTTAACACATTGCAAAACTTTAAAGATTCATTGAGAGTCTATTGAACACATTACAAAACTTTAAAGATTAATTGAAAGTCTATTTAACACATTAAAAAACTTTAAAGATTCATTGAAAGTCTATTGAACACATTACAAAACTTCAAAGTCTATTTAGAGATGTCTTAAAACTACGAATCTTCTGGCGAGTTATATTTTAATGAAATTTTGAACTCTGTTTCTCAAAAAAAAAGCAAAAACACTATATTTTGATCTATTAAACTAATGGTAAAATACAAAAATATCTCTCTCACAACATATAGCTAACCATTCTACTAAATGGACCCAAAATGTTTTATTTCCTCAAGCACAACAACACTGTTTTAAATTAATTTCACAATTTTGCATATCAATCCAAGATTTTGAATTTCAAAAAAAGTTATCCGAATACGGTTAACGAATAAGATGTGACTCATACTTTTTAACAGCTGAAATAAATCTTCCAAACACCTGGGGTGTTATGAAATCCCATCATTAAATTGGTGTCTTAGGGTTCAGCAAGAGAAAATTCAACTCAGATAATGAGGATAAATCCAGACAGCTAATGAATTTCTGTCTCAGCTGAAAATTTGTTTCTCAAAATTCTGAGGCATTTCAGTATGCTAATAAAGCAGTTAATTACGTTTCTAAGTAACCCTGTAGTGAGAAGACGTATCATTACTGCTTAGCTAACCTGAACTATATATATAACGACTTCTAATGGTGTTTCAAACATTTTTATTACTCATATTTATTAATAGTAATAGATACGTCAAACACGGGTTATTTAAGTGAAATAACAGTCCTTAAATAGCAGTTTATGAATTTCTAATTGGAATCAATTGGACGATAACGAAAATATTAATAAAACCCTAATGAATATGCAATGCTTTTTAACACGCTTTTATCAATATATCTTATTCTCAAGGTGTCAAAACTGTCAATAATAAATAAAAGTTAAATCTATAAATTAGATTTTTTGAGTCAATTATATAAAGAATATTTCCGGTAAATAGTAATAGAAAATAAAGATTTCAGATATCTACAGAAAACTGCATATTCAGATATTTTCTATCATAATATTCAGTTTTGAATACCAATCTATAAAAACATTTTATAGAAATAAATTTAAAGTATTCATTTTCTGTATAGTCTATTTATCTTCAAATAAATTACTCACTCAAATTATTAATTACGTTAAAATAAATAAAATTATATCTTTTTCGATTGTTTATTAATTAAATGTTCCTGATTCAATTAAATTCGTTTTAATTAAAAATACAGAGATTTCCAAAAAACATTTGAGAAATTTGAACAGTGGCTTTCAATGTTTTTAACCAGTGTAATTTTTCAAATTGTACAACAACAGAAATTTCTAATTTTATGATTACGAAAATATTAATAAAACCCTAATGAATATGCAATACTTTTTAACACATTTTTATCAATATATCTTATTCTCAAGGTGTTAAAACTGTCAAAGCTGTCAATAATAAATGAAAGTTAAATATATAAATTAGATTTTTTGAGTCAATTATATAAAGAATGCTTCCGGTAAATAGCAATAGAAAATAAAAATTAATATAATTTCAGAAAAATGCTTAGCATGTGTTAAAACTATATGAATCACAATTAATGTTGAAACTTCTATCAGAATATACAGTTTTGAATACCTATCTATAGAAACATTTTATAGAAATAAATATAAAGTATTCTATATTATGTATAGTCTCTGTATGTGTAGAGACTATTTTGTGTATAGTCTCTTTATCTTCAAATAAATTACTCACTAAAATTATTAATTACATTAAAATAAATAAAATTATATCTTTTTTGTTTGTAACTTTAATTAACACGAATTTAATTGAATCAAGAACATTTAATTAATAAACAGAATTTTCTAAAAACATCTCAAAAAATTAAACAATGGCTTTCAATGTTTTTAACGAATACATTTTGTTTTTCAAATTGTACAACGACAGAAATTTCTAATTAGATCAATTGAATGATAATGAAAATATTAATAAAACCCCATTGTATATCCGATGTTTTTAATACATTTTTATCTATACACCTTATTCTCAAGGTATTAAAACTGTCAAAGCTGTCAATAATAAATAAAAGTTAAATATATAAATTAGATTTTTTGAGTCAATTATTTATAAAGAATACTTCCGGTAAATAGCAATAGAAAATAAAAATTAATATAATTTCAGAAAAATGCTCAGCATGTGTTAAAACTATATGAATCACAATTAATGTTTAAATTTCTCATCAGAACATACAGTTTAGAATGCCAATTTATAAAAACATTTTATAGGAATAAATATAAAACATTCATTTTAAAAATTTCATTTAAAATCTGATTCATTTTAAAATCTGTTTATCTTCAAATAAGTTACAAAATCAAATTTTAATTACGTTAAAATACCTAAATAAAATATTTTTTTCGACTATTGATTAATTAAATGTTCTTGTCTCAACTAAATTTGTTTCAACTAAAATTGATATTTCTAAAAACATTTCGGAATTTTAAAACAATAGCTTTTTTGGTCAATACATTTTTTTTTCAAATTGTACAACATCAGAAATTTATTTTTCTAATAACATAGTAAAAATATTAATAGTTTATAAATTATGTTAAAATTAGTGCACATAAAAATATGTACAAAAATAACTCTTCTAAATACAACTGTCTGACGTGAAAGAAGTGGAATTTACTTCATCATTATATATCACAAAATAGTTATTTTTAAATTTTTTTCAGCTGCATATTTGTTAATTTCAGTTTCAACTGCAGCTGTATATTTGTTAATTTCAGTTTCAACTGAAGCTGTATATTTGTTAATTTCAGTTTCAACTGCAGCTGTATATTTGTTAATTTCAGTTTCAACTGCAGCTGTATATTTGTTAATTTCAGTTTCAACTGCAGCTGCATATTTGTTAATTTCAGTTTCAACTGCAGCTGCATATTTGTTAATTTCAGTTTCAACTGCAGCTGCATATTTGTTAATTTCAGTTTCAACTGCAGCTGCATATTTGTTAATTTCAGTTTCAACTGCAGCTGCATATTTTTTCATTTCAATTTCAGCTGCAGCTTTGTTAGTTGTAAATTTTCTATCATTAAATTCGCATGGATATCTTTTCGACATTTAACTTTCAAAATATTAAAACCAATAAGTTGATTAATGACATGATATAGTAATCAAATTTGTTAAGATAAAAAGGTTTTTGTAACTGAAGTGAAAAATGCATCAATATGACATAAAATACGGTAAATTCCTAAACAATTTGCATGTATTTATATAATTTTGAAAGATTTTTTTATATGGTTACACTTATAAATCTTATACTTTTTTTTTATAGTAATTATTATTTATTGCAGTAATTATAATTTTTGCAGTAATTATTTATATTTTAAATATAAATAATTTATGTTTTATTTTAATTTTCAAAAAATAATTTCATAATATGTGATGCAAAGGAAATTAAAAAAAAAAATTATATGTATTTGATGAAATATAAAAGTAGCATTGAGCCACAATGGAAAAACGTTTGTGACAGCTATCATGACCAATTGCATTGATTATAAGTAAAAAATGAGAAAAGTCTTATTTCAACATATCGGAAGGGCGTTGTCTTCTACATTAACAATGCCTGACAGTACGCTACAATATAGAGCAAACGGAAATAGAATTTACTTCTTTTTTTAAATTTTCCCCACCCAAGTTGGGCAATATATCTGACTATCAGGCAAATGTGACCATTTATTTTAATATTTATATTGATCTTTTACGATATTGGCTTGTAATGTATAAGCTGTTGACACTTATTTTAAATAAATAATGCATATGTAAATGAAGTAGCCTTTTGTTATAAACTAGTTGTTTAAATTATGCTAAAATTAATTTTGCTCTAAAGTATAACCCAAATTAATACTAAAACTAAGGCCAAAGGGATTTATTTCTCATCTAATATCATAACATTTATATATTGATAAATAGATATCAAATATTTGCAGTTTATTTTTCAGTAACTGTAAACTGTAACTGTAGCGTTTTAACTGTTTTTAACTGTAGCGCATATATTTTTCTGCATTAAATTATTTAAAGCCAAAATTGTTTTAAGCAATCGATATGTAACTTTAAAAACATTTATTTTAATCTTCGAAATTTATCTAATAGATGATTATATTAACATTAGATAGTTCATACAACTATTAAAATGTGCATTTATAAATTGTTGTTTTGATGTATTACTGCAAAAAAGTATAAAATTTACTACTGTAATCACATCAAAAATCGTTTACAAAATTTATATAAATGCATGTAAATTATTTAAGAAGTTACCGTATTTTATATCATCATATTAATGCATTTTTTATTATTACAAAAACGTTTTTTTTTTTTTTTTTTTTAACAAGTTTTAATAGTATGCCATATCATTAATTAACTTACTGATTTTAATAATTTCACATTTAAATATCGAAAAGATATCCATGCTAATTTAATGATAGAAAATTTAAAATTAACAAATACGCAGCTGAATACAAATATGCAGCTGCCGCTGAAACTGCAATTTACAAGTATTCTGAAGTTTCTTCAAACAAAAAGTAAAGCTAAATAAATAAACAAGGGGACATTATATTTGAAGCATATAAGGAATATAGCAACTCATAAGAAAGTTATAGCAATTAAGCCGTCTTCAAAAGCAGGATTTTGTTATGAAATTTTTAAAGTTTTAAACTGTAAATATTTTATATCTATTTAACAACAACATATGTACTTTTTGGTGTTAAATTATTTAAAGCTAAAATAGTTTTAAGCAACTTTAAAAACATTTATTTTTATCTTAGAAATTTATCTAATGTGTGAATCATCAAATGTTAATCTAATCATCTAACTATTAAAATGTGCATGTTTAAATTGTTATTTTGATGTTTTATTGTAAAAAAAGTATAAAATTTACTTGTGTAATCACATCGAAATCATTTACAAAATTTATATAAATACATGTAAATTGTCTAGGAATTTCCCGTATTCTTTTTTTAACAAATTTGAATAGTATACCATATCATTAATAAACTTATTGGTTTTAATATTTTGACATTTAAATTTCGAAAAGACATCCGTTCTAATTTAATAATAGAAAATTTAAAATTAACAAATATGCAGCTGCAGCTGAAATTGTAATTAACAAATATTCTAAAATTTCTTCAGAGAGAAATAGTTAGAGAAATATAGAAGGAATAAATAAGGAAAGAAGAAATTTATTCCTTATATCTGAAGCATATAAGGAATAAAACAACTCATAAGAAAGTAATAGCAAGTAAGCCGTCTTCAAAAGCAGGGTTTTGTTACGAAATTTCTAAAGTTGATCTCTATCTTTGAAAGAAAAGTAAAGTAAAGTATAATTTTAAATGTAAACAAAACGCAATACTAATTTTATTTTATTTAAAAACTCAAAACAACAAATCATAAGACAGCAAGAACTTATAGAACCATTAGCCTTTTTTTAACCAAGTTCATTTTATTTTAAAACTTCACAACTAATCACAATCTTTTTTTCTAATACAACTTATTTTCTTGTATTAAAAATAAACATAGGGATAATATATATGTTTAACTAGCAAAGGAAAATAAAAAGCATGAACTTGTTTTAAAAATAAAACCCAAGCATTCCTAAGTAAATCACCTACGAACACATACTTCCCCTTAGTGCTTTTTCTAGAACAAAAACGTAAATAAAATCACCGCCGTTCCGATAGTAAAACATCTAAGGGCCCCGGCTCGATATTAAAATCAATACCCCAGGTGTGTTCGTCTATTGAATTTCCTGGCATCGCTCCCGAATTCGCAATCTGCATTTCGTTCCATAAAAATTGGAAAAATCCCCCAAGGATATCAAAGGCGAGACAATAGCCCATAAGAAACCTCCAGGCACCAGTTAGTTAGGAGCAGGGTTTTTTCTTTTTTTTTCTCTCTTTTTTTTATTGATCGTCGAAACATGGGAATACTATAACAATTTTAGATGTAAATGAAAAGAAAGTGGAAAGTTAATATGTATAAGGTAATATTAATATTTATTTCGTTTTGTGGAAATATAATACATAAGTAATAAACATACGTATAAATAAGTAAAAAACAAGTAATATAAAACAAAAATTTAAGTCAATTCCTACTCAGGTCAACAAAGAAAAATTTTATTTTAGTTACTTCTTAAGCTTTTTAAGTTGAAATTTTCCTCTTACATCTCGCGCCATCTACTATTAGATACATGCAACTTAAATCTAAAAAAACTAAAATTAATGAATTAAATTTAATTAATGAATTAATATTTGAAAAAACTGTATTAACATCCAGTGTCATCCACTACAAGTTCAAAAAATATGTATTTGAACTTGAGTGGATGAATAAAAAGTATTTTATGAAGGATTGAAAACTTGAACAAGATATATATAGGGAGAGTGCGAACTTATAGTAGGAATTTAATAATTTAAAAAATGTATTCTTTTTCGAAAAAATGTAATAAGTGCTTTTAAAATAAACTGAAAGTCGGGATTTTATTAAAAATGCCATTTATTTTTTTCCCTCAAAATTGGATTCTATTGATTTTAGGTAATTGTATGTGTACTAAAAGCGCATATTCATGCATAGCTTTAATGCTGCTAGATGACCAATTGGCTAGCGCTCTGGCCTTTGATGCTTCAGGTTCAAATTCTGGTGGTGGAATGGATGTTTGTCAGTGGTTCTGAATTCTCGTTAAATTGTGGGCCACGGTCTAATTAGCCTAAAGTGTATACAAAATGGCCGTGGAGAGACAAACCATCCCTCGATAGTTTTTATTTATTATTGAGAACAACAGGAATGAAAACGTGAAAATAAATAATTTATGTGGCCTTATATTTTCTGTAGAACAAATTTATTTGTCTCATTGGGTGTTGATTTCAAATAAGAATAAAAATTTTCAAATGAAAATGAAAGTAGTATTTCTAAAATATACTTAGTTAATCAACATTGCTTTAAAAACTATAATTATATAATAATATTATAGAATTATATAATGAATATATAATTAGTGCCAATAATAATTGCACAAAAGTTCCCATGATTCAACTCATTGGTACGAAAGAGGTTGAACAATTTCAGCCAATGATTATTTGTTGAAACATTCCCCGAATTCCATTCAGTTACTGTTTAAAGTGTAGAAATTAGTGAATACTCAAGAAATTCTTCTGCAGCTTAGTCACAATTAATAAATACCTTTCCAATCAATAGATGCTTCACACCTTGAATTCCTCCCAACTTAGGTATTTTAATGAAATTCTTTTATTCAAATATTTCTAATTCTTTAAAGAATAAAGTTCACTGCTTCAAATATACTGTTGTTGTTGTTTCTTATCCCACTTGGCTGACAGCAACATCTAGACCAAGTCCATGAATCCGTGCGTTCTCATGGAAGGAGGAAAGGGGGAGGGGCAACTTCTAACTTGTCTCCGTGTCGCTGAAGACAGGGGGCAGTGCCTTTCAGGAGGAACTACCAAATCTTTGCGTGCCGTATGGGAGAAACCCCGGGAAACACCCACCAGGTAGTTCGACTAAAAAGGCGAGATGCTGAACGCCACAAAAAAAACTTTTTGAAAAAGTGTCTACAACAAAGCGGCCAGCAAATTGAACCTCAGCCCTAATGCTCACCAGCGGCGCACGTTGCCACAGTCGGGCTGATACGTTCTTAGTTTATTTTATAGAACTCAGCAGTTGCAGTTCTCATACACAGGATGATTCAACGGTCATGGGACAAACTTTGTGGGGTGGTACAGCTTACTAAAATACATAAAAATGTATGTCCTGTTCCTGTGTTTCTACCATCCTGTGTTCCTGTACAAAAGTATAAGAATGTATGTTCGGAAGTGATGAACACAAAAATGAGACTTGACAACAATGAGAACACAAAAAATGAGACTTGAAAAGAAAGGCATTGTTTATTTACAACATCATTGTAAAATGCTTCCTTGATTCAATGTTTACAATAAATGCCCAAAATTGCGAACACTACATGCTCGGCAGCATCGAAGGAGTGATTGTCGAACACTGCCAAAGATGCCAGGCATTTCACGCACGCTTGCAGTCGCAATGGATAGTCGAGCAACGAGGTCCTCAATTGAATCAACTGTAGCCTCTTAAATGAAAACGAGTAAGTATAAAATAGAATGCGCATCAGATATGCCATCTAGAGTACTTGAAACTCGTCACGTGTCAGGTATCAATTGGGGCATTGTGCCTCGCTTTTGCGAGAAATTTTTTTGAAAGTGTGTTCGTTCCCCAATGCGTTACTTCTGACCATACATACTTATACAAAAAAATCTATTAAGCTGTACCATTAATCAAGGTTTTTGTCCCAGGATAGTTGAAGCCCCTTATATTTACCTACAAGCGAGACACTTTCTTACAATTTTGAGCTAGCATGCAAACTTCTGTAATGCCTACATATGTATGAGAGGCATTAGTCATGCCTTGCATGTTTTCATCGCCATAATTCTAATAGGCACTACCTTCGGATTTTTTTATTTTTACTTTTAAAGCTTTTTTAAAATTTATTATTACTTTTAACGCTTTTTTAAAATTTATTATTACTTTTAACGCCTTTTTTAAAATTTATTATTACTTTTAACGCCTTTTTTTTAATTTATTGCTTGCCTTCTTTCTGAAAACGGAATATTTTGTTGTCCTGAAGATATAATGGAATACAACAGGATAAGTTGCCTAAATTCGAATAGTATGATCACATTAAGTATAACAGAATTTCTTTCATGTATAAATTTAATTAAGTATATCCCATTTAAAAACTTTTTTGATGAATTTAGTTCATGGTCTAGAGACAATTCTGTTATTTTTTTCAGCTTAATTGATAAATAAATTACATTAACTAAGAGCAATCAAATTCGTTTTAATTTATTAAATATAATATACATATCCCTAAGAAGTATAGACGCTAACTATCTGAAATAAAGAAGAAATGTTGTGTATTTAAAATTAGGATAAAGTGCCACAACCAGAGAAAACATTTTCATAACAATATCATATAAATAAAAATAAATTAAATGATTAAAACATTTAAAAATATGACATTTATTTCTTATTTGTATTATTATTTATTACATTTATTATTTTAAATATAAAATGAAAGTGACGTGATGTAATTTTTATTACTGTTTATTCATGCATAATATGTATTTTATTATTTTGTATATGAAGCAATAGAAAAAAATAATAAAAGGACTATCCAGGATTATGAGTATTAAATATCAATAATCAACTATCAATGATGATATTTCTTAAATTCAAGCATACCACCTCTTTATATTTTCACTGAGTACGATTTAAGGCATTTTTGTTGCGACATCCAAGAGGGACTTTTTTTTTCATTTTCTTAGGGTTATTATTTGTAAATTCTAATATTACAATATTCATAAAGCAGTACTATTAGAATAAAATATTATCAGTGTTGACATGTAATCAAATCATTATTTTCGTTTTTGAAATACTTTGCAATAAACAATTCGTCAACATATTTTCTTTTCATTGTAAAGAATGTTAATATAAAAAAATACACATACGGCGATATGTCGTAAGCTAAGGAATTTAAAACTATATATTTTTATGCATTAATTATAAACTAAATAGATTTGAAATTCACCATCTATGCGAAAAATTCTATAAAATGAAAATAATGCTTATAATCTATCACAAAAAATATTCAGAGATAACTTAATTTAAACAATAAGTCAATTTTAAAATTTCTGACGTGCAAATCTGAATAAATTATAAAAAGATAAGAATCATAAAACTCATAATAAATCAAAATTAGAAAACACATAAGAACTGTTTTTAAACTACCGTGAAAAAGCACGAATTGATGATCACAGTAAAGTTAAAGCATTACTTATGTGAAATAAATGTCAAAGTAATCAAATAATCATAAAACGCAACATTTAAGAACGAAGTAATAAATTGTCCTTAAAATCCTTAATTCATACAATTATCCTTATCCAAACAGGTATTAGATACGTTTTGAAATTTGAAATTTTTAAAGATGTGAAATGTGTAATCCTGTGAATAAATCGAGATATGACTGCATTTGTTAACTGCAACTTTTTATTCCAATAAATCAGTTAATAATAACGAGTTTTTATCAACTTTAATTATTTTTTTTTATTGTTATGCTTACATTATATTGATTATAAAAACTACTGTAACAAATAACTGGTAATGAATTATGATAGTTAATAAGACTGAAAAAAAAATAGAATTATGTAATAACGATAAAAAAAGGTATATATAATTTGAAAAAAATTGCTATCAAGATAAAAGCTAAAAACACTGGAATTCAATTAGATCAGAATTTATTTATATCAAAAAATTTTAATTAACTACTTCTAAGAAGGCAGTTTTATAATTATTGTTTCATTCTTCGACTTAAAAGATAAATTATAGCTCATTAACATCAAAGATGACATCAAAGTTGATGTCGATGTCAAACATAGATTTCTATCTTAACAAACGACTTCCTGTTTTAAAGAATAGCCATCTGAATAATTGATTATTGTAGATAGTTAAACTAAATGATTTTTTTCCAGTTTAGTTAAGAACGTTAATTATGTAATCACATGATTTAAATTTGTAATGACTGGTAACTGAAAAAAAAGTAATAATCGATCTAATTTAAACTAGTATCTTCATAAGCTAAAAGATTGGTTCTCAAATTTTTTTCTCTTACCACTACTTAACAAGAAAAGCATTCCTTAGATCTCTTTTGGATATCTACCGTCTTTAATCGAACAAATAAAAGAACTGATAAAAAAAAACTCATTTCTGTTATATATTTATTTTTGTCAGAAATCACCTCTATTTTTGTGAGCAATATTCTTAAATAACCTTGATTCATTATTCGCAGTTGGTTTTTATTTTATTTATTTATTATTATTACTAATTTTTTAATAATTTATGGCAGCACCTAAACCAGCATTCAACTAAATATGATAAAGGAAATTCAATTGTTATACATTCTCTTCCCTTTTTATGCCTCCACCATTGCCTTATATTTATTAATGTCCTTCAAATGTACTTGAGGTTACTCTATCCCCTCTCCTAGTGGTTCTATTATTTCCTAGAGGACGGTATCAACCACTTTGGGAGCCGGTGATCTAAACTTATAATAAATAACATAAACCAAAAATTTTATATTCATTAAATTCTTCGCCCTAAAAGATTTAAAAAAATTTTAATTTAATGTTTTTCATTTTTCATTGTAAATTCTAAAAATAAATTTGATAAAATAAATTATAGTTTAACTTATTATTTTTGATCAGAGATGCTCAAACTTGTGAATTCTACGGGTTGCATGTATTTTCTGTAATTTGATCGGGGATCATACTCAAGGAAAAACCCTTGAGAATTATCTAACATATAAGCATTCTGTTTCTCTAAATACAAAAAAATATATAATGTAATAAAAATGCAAATTCACTAGCTGAAAATAAAATCTCAACGTCAAGAAGGAATTATGCTAGATAAATTAAATTAGGTAGACGTGTTTGAAAATCTGAAAGATGACGCCTATTCAAATTACCGCTAGACGAATAAGAGAGGCGCTTGTATATCCAATAGGAATATGAAAATCACGTTTGCTTTAAACCTGCAATGAGCGTCATTTATTTTTTGGGTTGGGTGTCTGGAGCTAAATTTCTGTCAAAATCAAAAATGCCTTTAAAGAGACTAAGGTTGTATCATCAGCTTACTGAGTTTGAACGAGTCACTGTTATAGGGTTATGAGAAGGTGAATTTTCAGTTTGTGATATTGCAGAAATACAAGAATGTATCCACTGTATATAATTATTGTCAGTAGGAGTCATGGAAAGTTACTGTCTCAAGAAAACTATGATCGACCTCAAACGAGACACATTTACCATATGGCGCATCGTACTGCATCTGGTGTAAAAATATTAGTTTTTGTTGGCATCAAATTGATACAGCGGATGATAACAAATATATTAGTTGAAGAGTAGCTCCAATTCAGATTCCCTGTACGTTCCTGCCAATAAATCCAAATCATCGTCATTTGCAACTTCAATGCCTTCAAGCTAAAGCTAATGGAGACGGAATGAAGCTCTGATGTGTTTTCAGATGAGAGCCGTTTCTGTTTTACTGCAAATGATAGTCGTATGTTAGTTAGGATGAAATCAGGTTTAAACTTAGAGACAATCTATAAGCACGTAGACACACTGGAGTTATGGTGCTAAGAGCAATTTCCTTGTCTTTATCCGTCTGACTTTGATAGCAATTTTGTCTGATTCGTGCTTGAAACAGTTGTGCTGCCATTATTCATCAATATTTCAGGAGGTGTTTTCCAACGGCATCCTCCATACCATCCAATGTGGCAGTTCAGCCCACCAGCCAAAGTGTTAACAAATTGCTTAGCTGTGAGATAACAAATCTTTCTCTAAGAAAGAAATATTATTGGGCGACAAATCTAGCATCATCCACAACCAGCACAGATCATTGCTAATTTGGCGAACCAAAGTGTAACAGGCATACAACTCCGTCTCACAAATTAGCATTCGGCAGCTGTACCACACGATGCATGTGTGTTTACCTGCTGCATTTAAAATTGTAGAGACTACAGCCGTTATTAATTTACCACCATTTCACATTTGAAATTACACTTCTCGTGCGTACTTTAACCTGTGACCTTCAAACTAATCGAATAAATATGTTACCCAAACAAATGATTTGCTTTAGTTTCATTCCTATAAATTAATTTCTTTTTGGTGTTAACTTTTTATTTTCCGCCAAAAATTGATGCGCGATATTACATTAATTTAATAAATGTTTTAATAATTGCAATTTTTGTAGTAACTAACAGCAAAATTAATTAGTCAAATAAATTTTGTTCACCAATTTGTTTTACAATTTATACATAAAAATGCTGGTTCACAAATATGAATTAATTCAAACAGGCTTGTTCATATTTATGTATTATTTAAGAATAACAACAGCGACTATCTTAAGCTAATTTCTAAAAGAGAACCTAATTTTTTTTAATAAATATCAGATAAACAACGGTTCCCTTAATTGCATTATGTAAATATGGATTCTGCATCTAGGCTAGCACTTTATTAAAAGGATCTGATTTTCTGGTATGAATTAAGATAGAAAACAGAATAAAATATATTTCTAGGATTTATATATTTACTTTTTTGACTAGTTCTCCTGTTTTGATCTTTCTTCAAAATCCTAATTTTTTTAAACACCAATTATATTTTTTTAAATAAAAGGAACATATTAATCAATGGCAATGGGCTGCGCATCTTGATTTATATTTATTGAAATGTTACTGAACGTAAATTTACAATAAAAAGGACTCAAAACGTCACAGTATACAATGCAAATCGTATAATATTTAGAAAGTGCTTAGGCTATCTTAATAAACGTACCGTTAGTCAATTAAAAACATTTTTGTTGTTAGTTAATTTACACCACATTGGTTCAGCACCTAGTACATAATTAGCCCTTCTATTTCGAGAACTATGTAGGTCAATCCAATTATCGGAATGACATGAGAGTTTTACATTATTCAAGAGATGCAGAAAAATATACTACAAAAATTCAAAACAAAATACAATTCGCCATTAGGAAAGAATTTGAACATAAAAACAACATTAAATAAACAACAGTAAATAAACATAAAAACAAAGTGAAATAAATTTTAAAAAGCTGTGTACACGGTATGTGTACTTGCATTTCCGCATGTGTATTGCATTTTTTTATTTCCGTTTTACATTTCATATTGAAAAAAAATTAATATTTTAAATTTCCCTCTTTCCTCTTTTCGGAAAATATTTATTTTTTGTTTTTTAGCAAGACCCTTTTTCCCATTCTTTGACTAATATTAATTCAAAAATGTGTGGTATTTCTATAATTAAATCAAACTACAGAGTGTTTGAGATAAAGGGACTACATAAATTATTATTTTGGATTTGTGTATGAAATTTTTATTGCTACACTTGTCATCTCATCTTTGCTGCTCATCACTTTTATTTCTGTAATTTGTGTAAGACTATTAAAACAATTTCCATTAATGTCTCTATGATATTTTCAGAAATATTGTCCAAGAAATCTAATAAGTTAAAAAATAAAGATTAATTCCATATCAATAACTTATTGCTAAATATAAAAAGGCCTAAAAGAAAAGTTTTATTCCAAATAAAAAGTTATATCTTTCAGTAAAAATTAGCTTAGATTCACATCTTAAACTGAATGTTCTTTTTATTTATTTAACAAACAGTTATGATTTTAAAACTAATCTTTTAATTAATTCGTTAATACTTGTAAAAAATATTTTTATCACTTCTCATTATTACTTCTTATTAATATAAACTTTATTTACAGCGAGAATTTTTACAAATTACCGATGTTGGTAGTAGTTTCAGTCCGAAAATAAATTAAGATATATTATGGTTTAGATAAAATTCTGAGTGAAGAAAAATGTTAAAATGAGGTATTCTGTCTCTCTGAAAAACAATTTTTTCCCTTACTGTTAAATGTTTTATGATAAGAATGGACAACAAACAACACTTATGAGACTACTCCAAACTTTTCCATCGGATTAAAGATTGGGAAATATTTTGTTTGTTCAAAGCACAAGAAAATACTTTGCATGGCAAGTCTGATATCATTTAGCATTGTCCTCCATTAAAATGATTTCATCTCCGAATATTGCAGTACAAAAGCTCCAAGAATCTACCCTCCATATTATTTAGTTGTATTCCATTCCTGGAGATATATAGTTTATAAATCTATTAATAAATATATACCAAACCATCATTCCATCTTTCGTGAACAAATACAACATTACCTTCCGAGTGCTACGTTCTCTTCTATTAAATAATATTCTATTATCAAGTTGTATCTAAAGAATAATTCATTAAAAAAATTGGTCAATTGGCTATTGCTCTGGCCTTTGGTACCATAGGCTTCAGGTTTGAATCGTGGCGGTAGCATGGATGTTTTTGAGTGGTTAGGAATCCACGTTAAACTACGGGTCCCTCTAATTACCCTAAAGTGTGAAAAGCAATAACCGTAGAGCAACAAACCACACCAAACCTTGCCCTTTTACTATTAAATTCTGATATTCATTTTACGATCTTACTTAACTATAATCATATCTTCAATATACATTTTCGAAGCTAGAGCGCCCTGGCAAACAGTGCGAGGAGTTTTGAAGATTAGGGTTCGAAACTTGACAAGTGATACCGAACAGAAAGCTTCCGTGTCTATGCATCTATGGTGGGGATGGAAACGATAAATCTATATGCCGGAATTCTTTTCATTAGGTTTTGAAGAGAAGGGAGGGAATCAGAAGCTGTACACTCTCTTCCCAGATTACACTCTTGTTTTGCTGAAACTTCTTGTAGCATTACTTCACTCCCATTATCTCTAAATTGTAAAGAGGCATCACAGATCTACGCAACGGGATGTGGTGTAGTAGCATACATTTCCAGTTTCAAAAGGCGGTTCCATATTCTGAAATTACACTTTGACTTCTTTCAATGATATTCCCTACATTAAATTGTAGTGGATATCCTTCTCTAAATAATTAATAACCCTTCAAGCTACCATTAATATATCACTAATTATCACTATATTCTACGTTCTAGGGGTAAAGGACCTCAGATCACATTCGCATTTGAAAACAACAACATTTCTGTATTGTTACTACTTCAAAGTAAAATTTCTATTGTACGCAGTAGGAAAGAAACTTGGTTTAACTACGTTCAAACCACAGAATGACAGGTTCCTCAGAGATCATTGCACCCTATCAAACAGGAACAAAATTCCAACTTCATATGAAATTGTGTAAGAAATTCAACCTATTTCAAGACATAAAAGGAAAACCTCTAAAATCAATTTCAAATAATAGATCTTTTCAGAAGTAAATTGAGTTGTTTTGAAAGCTCAACGTGCATTCTATTGACATCAGTCTAGTTTTTCATTCTATTGATGTAAACTCTAACAATCGTTCTTCAAAGTGTTGTGTGGAACTGTTCAATAGGGTTGAGCTTGTTCATGTTAGACTGCGGAAACATTGGTGTTTTTTCAAATTTTCTCTAGAAATCACAAAAGAACTTCGTAATTACTTCATTGCACATGCGTCCATTTATTCTGGTTATTACTTTCAAAGCATATAATTGAATATTTTTTTTATTCCATAATCACATTAAGTTCGACTGTGTCGAATTATAATGGAAGAATTGTAGGTTTCCCATTGTTGTGTCAAGGCAATTATGGAAAACTTTTCCATCCGAATTTAGCCGCCAAATTCGTCCCAAGACATTATTTTTGTCATTTCTTGTTCCCATTATTCTTTCTTCGTCGAAATAAATTCATTGTTCGAAATTTTTGACTTTTCAGCTGAAAACGTGATCGGAAATAGTTCTTTTCTCCAATTTGTCGGAAACTAAGTTTTTGTTCCTTAAAAGAAATCTCTACGAACTTGTCCTCGTTGTCCAATAAAAGAAGTGAGCTGTATTTTAAGAAATGCTTAGATCATGTCTTCTTATTAGGACTGTTATTTAAACAATTAAAAAGAATAATTTGAAATTATTGAAAAGCTTTTACAAAACCAGAAAAAAGAAGTTTGATGTTCGATTTAAGAAGGCACAATATTATATAATTTAAATTATTATTTACATATTTTTGAAAGAAAATTAGATTAAAAAATTAGATTTAAGATTAGTTATTTACAAAATTAAATTATTTAACCTTAGATTATTATTAACTTATTTAAATTGATTATTAAATTGATTAAATTGATTATTTAAACTTATTTTTTTAATCTCATTTTAAAAATTCAAACATTTATATTATTTAACTTATTGGTAGAATATCTAATATGAAAAAAAAAATCTTAGCTACAAGATAACGAAAAATATCAGAATAGTTGCATGAACTATTCCCTCCACACCAATTTAAAGTGCTGATTATCTATAAAATTGCCGAAGAGATCTTCAAATGTTGTATCAAAACTTACATCAAGTGTTTTGCGCTGCAATATCAAATACCAATCTATTCCTATACCTATATATTTAATCTACCTCTAATCAAATACCAAAATAATTCATCGAGAATCAAATAAAATTGAAGGTCAATTGAAATTATAAATGTAATCAAACTAATTAATAATTATTTTAATTTAACACTATTTATAACTTTTTACTCGGAAATTTATTGTAATGAGTATATTTCGATATATTAGGAAGTATATCAGTTTAATGTAAAACAGATGCCATATGTTTATGGATAATATATACAAGTAGCAGATACATTATATATTGTATTACAGATTATTAAATTAACCGAAAGTGTTGTAATATTGTACAATTACATAAGGAAACAGGATTGAATGAAACTGAATTTTCTTTACGACTAGTCAACTTTTTGTTCCCTAAAAAAGCTCTATTAACTTTTCTCGATATCTAATAAAATATGGGAAGTGCCTTTTAAGAATGAACGTTTAGATCATATCTTCTTATTAGGACTGTGATTTAAACATTTAAAAAGAATAATTATAAATTATTGGAAAGTTTTACAAAACCCAAAAAGATATTTGATGTTCCATTTAAAAAGGCAAATATTATATAATTTAAACTAATACTTAAATATTTATTTTTTAAAAGTGATTAAATTTAAATAATAATTCAAATAGTTCTCTTTCTAATAACAAAAATTATATTACGTAAATGATTAATACTTTTCTGTATGATTTCTTTTATTTCAAATACGGTAGATTTTGCGTAATTTAGTTTCTGAATTAAATTTATTATTTCAAACTATTTTTTGGTTTTTCCGACTAATTTGTGAATGAAATTCTACAAAATAATATTTTTTACATAATACTTACAACATTAAAACGTACATTCTAAAAATTAAAATATCAAAAAAATGCTATGTTCAAAATAAAAATACTGCATAAAATATAGAATGCATTGTATAAAACATAAAAAATCTTCTTACGAATTAATGTTGAACGAAGTGGTATATGGGGATGTGAAGCAACAAGGACTATAATCCCCTAATCACTATATACATATGAACAGTTAGTTTTTCCTTATTTTTAATGTGTCATTCTCCACAACGCTCTACGATGGTGTTAGACCGGGACCTACGATTTAAAGTGGATTCCGAACCCCTACAAACATCCATGGCACCGCCGGGGACTCGAACCCGAAACCTGTGGTACCGAGCGCCAGAGTGCTAGCCACTCGGCCATTCAGGCCCACGAATTAATGATTTATAAGCTTTTAATCTTATTGTTGGTAAACACTCAAAGCAGAAGCAAGGAAAGGAAAGGAAATATTATCAATTTACGCTTATGAATGATCCTAACATGCGGCAATAAGCATTGTTGTTGATGTTTGATTTAATAATTAAATAAAAGGTTTGGTTTTTCACTCTACGGTAATTTTGTGCACACTTTGGAATTTTTAGACCGGAACCTACAGTTTAACATGGATTCCGAACCACTAACAAACATCCATGCCACCGTCAGGAATCGAACCTGAAGCCTGTGGTACCAAAAGCCAGAGCGTTAATCAATTGGCCACCATGCAGCTAATTGAATAAAGGAAAAGGCATTTTTAATTACTAAGATTTTAACTAAAAACTTTTAAGAATGTCTTTTCTTTGTATAGAATTTTAAGTTTTTTTCCAATGCAGTTAAAAAACATCCGTCTCATTCGAAAGAGATATGTTCAATTTAGATAAAAAAAAAATATTTAATTTTGGATTTATTCAGACATATCTTATCTTGACAAATCTTATCCATAGTATTTGCAAAATTTTCTATTCAACTCAAACAGAAACGCTTAAATCTATCTCAATTTATGAAATTACTAATGACTTACAGAGTATTAATTTTTTTATGAAAATTACTTTTGCGAATAGTAATTATTTTCATGAAAATTATTAATGTTTATAATAACGCAGGTAATGGTATGCGATATCTTGAAAGAAGTTTTAGTTTTTGCAAGAATTTTTTATTTAACTCAAACAGCAACGCTTAAATCTATCTCAATTTATGAAATTACTAATGACTTAACTATTAATTTTTCCTTGAAAATTAATTTTGCGAACAATAATACATTTCATGAAAATTAACTATTGTGCTATTTCTAAATATAAACCAGAAGTCTTGAAACAATAGCACAGTGACAACGTCTATAACGAATAAAGAATCCCAGTTCTAGTCATTTGTGGTGAAACAGCAAACTAATCATTATGTGCTTACCTGCCATGTGCCGCAAGCTGCCAATGCCATAATAGAATCCTTTCCTGGCTCACTTTTCGTTTTCATTTTTGGCTCGCCAAAAATTATTAGCGTGGTGAACATTATTTTCACCTTAAGTATCCACGTTTGTGTGCCGTATGATGAATTCCATTTCTAAGGAATGGGCAGCCACAGATGGCAGTGCAGATGGCTATTTAATGAGTTCGTCAAATTGACTTTCTTTTCCTAACTTTCTTATGGAAATGTAGGAGTTGAAAGGAAAGGCGACCCAATTTCGTTCGAAAAAAAAAGAACTGAAAGAATCATGGGAGAGAAGTATTTAAATTCATTTGCTGCTATTAATAATACTTCGGCTGAAACTTTTAGCAAGTATTTATTAGTTTCCGATTTTTGCAGCAGAAAAATTATCTTAATAAAAATCAACTTATAATGAATAATGATGTTGAATAATTATATTGTAGTACTTCTTTAACTCCGTCAATATTTTTCCAATGTGTTATGTTATTTTAATCATTGCGTTCTTAAAGTAAAATGAACATAACACTGAGAATTTAGTTAAATATTAATTTTTTTTTCTTTACCCTTTCCGTTTTATTAAACCTTTGCACGAAAGTAAATTATTCAATCATTGTTTAATTTTTTTAAATCTAATTTTTAAAATTCAAACATTTAAATTAATATTTAACTTACTGGTAAAATGAAAAAATATCTTGGCTTCAGGGTAACGAACAATATCAGAATAGTTGCATCAAATATTCACTTCACACCAAGATGAAGGAGTGTTTGTTTATATAATTGCAGTTGATTGATTTTGTTTGTCGCTCTATGGTAATTTTATGCACACTTTGGGCTAATTAGACTGGGATCTACAGTTTAACGAACCACTGATAAACATCCATACCATATCCAAGATTCGAACCTGTAAGCTTGAGGTACCGAAGGTCAGAGAGCTCTAGCCATCAAATTGTAGAACAGACCTTCAAATTCTGTATCAATACTTGCTTCTTCAAGTGTGTCGCGTTGCAACATGCCTATCTTAAATTAAATACCAAAATAACCCCTCAAGAATCACTAAGATGGAAGGTCAATTAAAATCATAAATGCCATCATGTTAATTAATAATTATACTAATTTAAAATTATTTGTAACTTATTCTCAGGAATTTTTTAGATTAAAGATCTATCAATATTTTAGGAAGCATATCGATTTAATGTAAAACAGCGGACACATGTTTATGGATGATATATAGCAGATATATTATATATTGTATTACAATATATTACATAAGCCGAAAGTGTTGTAATACTGCACTATTATACGGAGAAATAAAATTAAAGTACAATGGTTTGGTTTCTCGCTCTGCTGTCATTTTGTGCACATTTTAGGTTAATTACACTAGGACCTATTGTTTAAAGTGGATTCCGAATCACTAACAAACATCCATGCCACTGCCTGAAGTCACGTACCTGAAGCCTATGGTACCAACGGCCAGAGCGCTAGCCAATTAATTGGCCATCAATCAGCTAAAATCAGAATGCAGGATTGGATGAAAGGAAATTTTCTTTGCAACTAAGTTTCCCATTTTCCAAGTAATATCATAATTTGAATTGTTTCATCTAATAATGGATTATGAATTATTTTCATTGCAGAAAGAAACTGTGTGGTTATTTTGGCTCTTTTTGTTCTCCCAATGCTTGGACATTTCGACCTGAAGTCATTCACGATTACAACAGTACATTTGCAACATATTTAGCACTACCTGAGGGCACTTTTACACTACACATATTTTAACACCACAATTTTGAAATAACACTCCCATGAAGGACATCTCAATAAGCATCTCACAGCACCACCCTTTCGAGCCATATCGAAAGACTCTCCAGCCTATGGATTTATTACACCCATCCTTGGAACAGACCAGGTAGATTTCGGTTCGGCAACCATTAGTTTTTAATTAAGCTCAGGTGAACCAGATAGTTCTGTCAATTAACAGATGCCTGAACTATTAAGTTCGTGCTTCAAAAAACATTCGCTTTGGCTTTTGGTAGCACAGGCTTCAAGTTCGAATCCTGGCGATGGCATAAATGTTTATTAGTGGTTCGGAATCTACGCTAAACTGTAGGTCCCTGTCTAATTAGCTTAGCGTGTGCAAAAAATAACCGTATGGCGCGACACCAAAACAAATCAAAAACTATTTGTCACCAAATCATGACATAAACCCCGATTTCATTAATAACAATTATGAGTGTATAATTATTATCTGTTATGTTAAAATTATTATGTGTAACTAAATAAAAACTTAAGAGTATTTAATAAATATGTGCACTTTTAAGCTGAATACTGGAATGTTACAATTTAACCTTCTAAAAAAGAAACTTATTAAAGTTTTATAATACGTTTATAAGTTTATTACTTATTTATTTTATTATTTATTTATTTATTTTTATTGTATTATTTATTTTTTTATACGTTTATAAGTTTAGTTTAACGTTTCATCGAATTGTTATTAAACAAAAATTCCAATATCTGGCAGAATAACAATTCTGGAACTATCACAGCAAGATTATTTTTTTCCTTTCTAGATTCAATTCCTATTTACTCTACGTTTAACTTTACAAAGCACTGTAAACTTTGTAACAAAGGGTCTTTTGATCTACATTCACATACAGCTGTAAAAGCATTCAGACATAAAAACAAAATCGATCGATTCCAGACCAGATTCGTTCTACCATTTATTCGAAATTCCGGAGTAGAGTAAGAACCGCTGCATTTGCATTCTTCAAATAGAATGCGAGCTGTCACCAGCAAAAACATCGGACTCACTTGGTTCCAATTTTTTTATTTTTTTTTTATTTGTCTTTTTCTCTCTTTTTTTTATATTCGATTCGTTCTTCAAATCTCCGCCATCTTTGCATCGTTTGCACGAAATTTGAAAATCTCGAGATTTTTATTTCTTTTTCTGGATTCGCACTAGAGCGAGAGTAAAAAATGTGAAAATAAAATTCCATCAAAATTTTATCGGTCGAACTATGATTGTAGATGGGAAACATACATAAAATTTTGAAATATGAATATTTTAAAAAGCAGATTTATTTACTTCAACTTCTTTTTTCAATTCCTTCTATTAGCTCACACCCTCCCTATATATATCTTGTTCAAATTTTCAATCGTTAACAAAATACTTTTTATTCATCCACTCAAGTTCAAATACATTTTTTTGAACTTGTAGTGGATGACATTTGATGTTAATACAGTTTTTTCAAATATTAATTCAGTAATTAAATTTAATTAATTAATTTTAGTTTTTTTTAGATTTAAGTTGCATATGCCTGCCAACAGATGGCGCCAGATTAACTTAAAAAAATGAATAAAAATTATTTACATAGGACTCTCTGCAATAGAGTGAAAAAAAAGTAGGAATTGACTTTAAAAAAATTTGTTGTATATTACTTATTGATGAAATGAATGTCGCGTGAATACTGAGTTACTTATTATAAAGCATGCCGCTAAAATTAATATTGTGTATAATGCGAGAAACACAATATTTCACATAAAATATATGCAATGAATGTCGAATATATTTTTAATTTTTTTGTAAAAACAAAATTATGTGTTTTTATCCAACATAACAATAAAATATAATTGTGCAGAATAAATTTAGTAAATTTACAAAAAATAATAACAAATCAACAATTGTATACATTGCTATGTTTCGATGAACATTGAGATAAAATGATTAAGTAAATGCGAAAAAAATGACGAAATATAGCAGCCAAGAATATAACAAGATATTAAATATGTATAAAATTTGAAAGTGCTTTGAAATACATGATTGTATGCTTAAATCTATTTTATTAATTAGCTCTACCATTCTATCATACGGAGCTAAGTTGCAGTTGCCTTAAAGATATAATTTCCAAATTTTAACAATTAAAGAAACCTTTATGAGTATAAAAATATTTAGTGGAACCGATTGTCGTCAAAAATTAAATAAACACTCATATCTGGGACATATAAGAAAAAAATTCTTCATTATAATATTCAATTATTGAAAAAATATAATAATAAATTTATTTCATTATTTGTAAATTTAATTAAATATGTCTACATGATTTAATTTATAACTAAATATAAACTAAATGCAAATTTTTTAACGCTTAAATATTTAATGCCAAAAGACTAAGATGATTTACATATTTTTTATACTTTAAAATATGGTTTTATTGATATTATTTGCAAATAAATGTAACATTTTATTTCCTATCTATGCCTGCGTTAGTTTTCATTTTCATATATATTGAAAAGGACTTTTCACACAAAAAAATTGCATTTCAATCTTTATAACCTAAAGTTTAATAATTTTTTGTAAACAAAAAGTAAAACGTCATAATTAATTTTATACAAAAGAAATATATACAGGGAACAATTTTAAACAGTGAACACTTTGACTGTGGTGAGAAATCATATTAAAAAATTATAGTTTAAAAAAACTAAAAAACACGCTTTTAGAGTTAATCAAACTAAAAAGTAAAAAACAATTGTTAACATAAGAATAAAATTACTGACGAGAAAATTAATGTCACTGTTCTAAAAGCGTGGGGTGCTTTGTATGACATTTTTAAACTAACTCTGCATTTCGGAATGAAACTAGTGAAAAATTATAATGATTGATATCGAGCACCCCACGCTTTTAGAACAATGACATTAATTTTCACATCAGTAATTTTATTCTTATGTTAACAATTATTTTTTACTTTTTAGTTTGATTAACTCTAAAAGCGTGTTTTTTAGTTTTTTTTTTAAACTATAATATTTAAATGAGATCCCGGTAAGGAGAACTGGAACTATAGTTCTTACAATAATTCAATTGTGAGTAAAACGAAGGCTAAATGCGAATATGTCGAGCCTGCCAGTATTCGAACCGGGAATCTCCCGATCCGTAGTCAGGCGCGTTATCCGTTGTGCCAGTGTCCCACGTAGGTTTGAATGTCTTTGGTATTTTCATTCTACATGGGTTAAATTGCTCTTCATAAGTTAAAATAAAATCACTAATCCTGGCGATCCTAATCATGATGAGATAATAAACTTGTCAAAATATTTTAGTGTCGTCGGTCCTTGATAAGTCTACAACGTTTAAATTAAATCTGATCCCATAAAGTAGGGCAAAATCGAGCCCAAACAGTCAGTAACAAACAAACAAACATACAGGTGAAACTAATAAAAGCGTATTAAAAAGCACATTTGACAATTATACCTGAATATACACAAGTCACTTTCCATCAATCAGATTCTGATTCATGGAGCTGATACATGAATCAGAATCTGATTGATGGAATCAGAAATAAGATTGTAGCATATACACTCTAAAATTTAAGGAAAAATAAAGAAATTTCGATTGCGAAACTTTCATTTGCTCCTATTTAATTAAATAGGGCAGTGAACAACAAATTATTTAAATGGTTGTTACTTATTCATAATAAAAAATCTGTAAGTAAAAAAATATTTTTTTTAATTATAAAACAACTATAAAAAAGATATATATTTTAAAACTGTAAAACAAACTGATGCTATTTAAATATTTTTCGTTGTGCTCAATTCTATTTATTTGATTTGATTTGAAAAGAAAAAAAATGATACAATGCTTCCAAACATTAAGGACAAATCAGAAAAATGTAAAATTTCTATTCTTTGAAATTTAATGAGATTTAGAAGAAAAAAATTTATCTAAAACAATGCTTCACGAATTAGACATAAATTAAAAACAAAATAATTTTCTGCCTTAAAAATGATCAAAATTAATGCATATAAAAAAAAGTAGCATTTGAATTCAATGTACGATGAGCTTCAATATAGAATATGATCACATTTAACAATACAAGCACGAAACTGATTTATGCTCAAAATGATGCTGTGCTTATGACTCAATTGTCAGAACAATCCCTTGAAGTGCCAATGTATTTTGAGGACACCGTAAGGTTGCAAAGTACAGGTTAAGAGTAGAAATGTATCTTCTATATCATCCCAAACATGTTCGTCTTTCAGAACAAAACAGTCATCAAGTGCACCTGTCTAAGGAGGAACAAATAAAGTTAATCAAATGCCCAGGCTTCAATCTGCACTGTAATATTTAGCGAAAAAAAAAATCAATTGTGAAACTTTTATTAGTTCCAATGGAATGAAATATGGCAATGCACCACAAATTAGGCACGAAAGAAAAAAATTAGGCTTATTTTCTGCCTTGAATATATACAAAATGGAAATATTGTATCTGATTTAATTTAATTGATTCGATTAAGCTTCAATATTGAATGTGATTACTTCTAATAACTATACAAGCACTACAATGATGTACCAAACTCAAAATGATAATTATGCTAAATAATTCAGTTAGAAGCAAACAGCATTGCTATGTATCTAGGCAATTCGAAAATCCTCAAGGGTTGCAGGAGAGGGTTAAATGTGGCAATACGTGCCTCTGGAACATTCCAAATCTGCTCAAACAGGTTAAAATCTAGAGAACAGTCTTGTAGAACAAAGGAGTCAACAATTTCACCTTGATCAGCAATGTCGTCTTTCTATTACTGAACATTAACAGCATCTCTTGAGACAATATACAGGTCAGTGTTGCCATCCAAAGATGTAACTCACACGTGAACTGGACTCACTAATAACTAATATGTGTATAATATTTTAATTATGCATCATTACCACAGTATGACTCAAAAACAAAACTTCTCTTTAAAAACCAAGAATTCTGTAATGGTTTGGTGATTATGTCTGCCACTCTGCGGTTATTTTTTTCTATACTTTGGGCTAACTAGACCGGAACCTACAGTTTAACATAGATTTAAAACCACTAACGAACATCCATGCCACCACCAGAATTCGAACCTGAAGCACCAAAAGTCAGAGCACTAGCCTCAGGCTGCCTAGAATACTACAAATAAAAACTTAAATATATTCACAGCCCTACAGCTGCTTTAGGTTCTTCAAGAAAGGCTGTTAGCTTTATATTCATCATTCATTAAACTATGACTACTTAAAATGATCGACCACAACGTTTTATGAGTTCATCTTATATAGCTAAGGTTTTGTTTTCTTTGTAGGATAATCCAAATATAAACTTAAGATACTTTGGAGTTCTCATTGAAAATAATATGTATGCATTCAGGTGATGATCTTTAGTAACATTATCTTCAATTTAACTGAATATTTTATGTTTGTATCAAGCTTACTTGTATAAAAAAATTCTAAAGAAAACTTTTCATTTAAAAGAAAATTTTCTTTTAATTGCAATAATATTCTTTTGATTCCAACCTAAAAATGGATAGTCTACAATCAGCTGAAACCCTCGTGTAGAAAATAAATTACGAAAAAAAAATAAAATTATAGAAATAAAAATAATAATTACAACTATTGGAAACAAGACATTTTTAATTGATAAAGTTATAATAATTAACCCACACTTTAATAATACATTTTGAGAACTTGATGAAAGTTACGAAAGTGTCCAGTAACACACTTTATGTACTCTGTATTAACAGTTTAAGGTACAGTTTCAATATATTAATCTTTTTAAATGTATACTGTAAGTGATTCCGAAACATTACACGGAAAAGGATGGTTTTTTTTTTTTTGTAAATTTGTAACTTGAAAATACTAATAACAAATTTAATATAATTCAGATTAAATATAAAATTTGGTTTGCTGCGCTGACTTTTATTTTATACAAATATAATGATTTATATTTTTATGCTACATTTGAGTTTTAAAACTTACTTGAAAATAAAATTGAGTATTATAGAAAAGTTGAATCAAAGGTAAAGATGATAATTTCATGCATTACTTAATTATATAACTGTTTTTAAACTTGTTTATTATAAAACAAATTCAAGACATTTTCTTAAAATAAAATTATTTATTACAAAACCAGGAAATCATCTCTTATAATAAATAGAATATGAAAAAATTTCATATATTTTTTATTTTTAATGGCACAAACTAATGATACTATAGATTGCTAGTAGTTAAGTGCACATAAATACCGGAGGATATTGATTAAAATCTGAAAGCAACATGTTACAGTCATTGCTTTCAGAAATTACAGACTTTGAGGTATTGCCAAAGTTACCGTAGTGACCACACAATGAACGGTTTATCAATGCCATAATTTTAAATGCTCGACTCTTGGCTCAGTCGTGCGCCGCTGGTGAGCATTACGGTTGAGGTTCCATCCGCTGGCGGCATTGTTTCAAAAACTAAGAGGCCTTTGCGATATTGCCTAATTAAGACAGTCTGTTGGGAGTTTTCTGGGTTTTTTCCCTCACGATGACTAATTATGAGGTAGTTGTCACTTAAAGTCCAAGAAGGCACTGTCTTCAGCGACTCGGAGCCAAATCAGACTTCTACCTAAGGGTGTTCCATTATAACAGAAGCTGCCCTTTACCTCCATCCAAGAGGTTGACTACTCAAGGGATGTCCGTCCAGTGCTGCAGCATACTGAGAAGGAGTCACAGAAATTAGAATATTTGATGACCATTGAGCATAGGATTCTTATATATATAGTCAACCTGATATTAAAAGTTTTCAGAGTTTTCTCCAAATGATATGTAAATGTGAAACAGCCATTTATTTTAAGGGGCCTGATGGCCGAGTGACTAACGTTCTGGTGCTCGGTACCACAAGCTGCAGGTTCGAATTCCGGCTGTGCCACGGATGTTTGTAGTGGTTCGTAATCCACTTTAAGCCGTAGGTCCCGGTCTCATATGATCGTAGAGCATCACAGAGCCCAATCACACCCACATCTGACTTTTTCAGACCCCACCCACATTTCCCAAACTGTAAAGGGGCAACTCATTTTTAGGCACAGTGATGTGGTGTAGTAGTAGTAGAAACAGTCATTCTCAAATTTTTTACTGTTTCATCGATGTTGTATTTGATACAGACATACGCGGAACACAAGCTGCCCGATATATCGTCTACAAATCAAAACTATTTATTATTAAAATAATAATGTTTTATCATTAATATAAACTGCGATACTTTTTCTCTCAATAAATTGAATTGCATTTTCTGAAATATAGCAATATCGTCAATATTGTTATTAGAATTGTCAATTTTCATGGCATATCCATATTGATACTGTATTAATTTCACAATACAGATATATAACATTCGATACCACGAGAAAGAAAAAGTATTTTTATTTATTTATTTTTTTTTTTTTTCTTTTAGGCTTGAACCCGACAGATAAAATGCATTTGTCTTCTGAGCAGCTTTTCCTCCCATCCTCCTGTACCTCCAAGACTGTACTGCTGGACGGCAAAGTACAAAAGCGCTTTTATGCCTGTGAAGCGAAAAACAGTTTTTCTCGTATGTTATTCATTACACGTAGACAGATTATATCATGGCATTACTTCAGGAACATTTCCTTCCGCGATGAATGCTAGTAGCCGGAAGAAACCCAATTTCCGGAATCCAAAGACTTCAATTTTTTTACAAACATGCATTTCAGAGCAGCTTTTTTTTTCTTCTCAATATTATGAAAAGACTTTGATATCACTTAGAGAAAATTGTTTTAACAAAAAATGCATTCTTTCAAAAGGAAATTCGAATTTTTACGATCCCATACTCTTTTTTGAAGATAAATTTTCAGACAAAGATATCGATTAGATGATGCTAGACATGCAATTCTACTTTGATGTCAAATTTTATAAAAGTGAATTCGTTTTCAATAGATTTTTTATTTCGATTATTACAGCATTTTTTGATTTAAGATACCGAAGATTGATATTTACGTAAGAACTAATTTTATTTGAAGAATTTTCCAAACTATCAGAAAAAAAACTAAATGTTTTTAATAACATGAAAAAAACCCTGGTTTGTTTATCGCTCATAATAAATAATTTTTTTCGTAACTGTTCATATTTAAATAATTAATTGAAAATGTATTAAATAAAACTTAAAGCAGTCAACATTTACTAATTAGTAAACATTGAAACTACTTTACTACTAATCTTTATTTAGAGTTTCAAATGACGTAGAATTAGCATTATTTCTTTTAAATGGAGATTGTAGGTGATTTAAAATCATTTTAAATTCTATTAAAAGGCATTCCTACATAACTGGAACAGAAATCGGCGTAATCCTCGTAAATTCATTAAATGTGATGGTAATACTTGCATTCATTGTTTTTTATTATTTGATGAAAAACTAATTTTTAAGAACTCGTCCACAGCATGATTTATCATCGAGATACACAGATAAAAAATAATTCATCAATCCGAAGATCCTTCGTTTTTCTTGAGCTTCCAAGAGAAGTGGTCGGCAAAATCGCTAGTCAAAAGAGCCAAAGCTCAGCAGTACAACGGCTCTATATATTTCAGCAAAAAAAATTTTTAAGCATGAACTTTATCAAAAGTAAATTTAGAAAACCACCTTATTAATGAAAACTTGGAATCATGATTGAAATTGAAAACCTCGACATGCATACAGCTCAGCAGTAAAATTTCTTTTGAGTACCAATTTTTTTTTCAATAACCATGTTTTAAGGAGTTTTTTTAATATAGCTATTAACATTAAATGAAACAGATATCATAATAATAATAATCTTATTTACTGACAAAAGATATTTTTACATTAAAATAAAAATATGAAAAAACACCCATTTAATGGGAACAACGATTTTACATTTTCTTTGACGGTTTGGATACTTAAGTCAGATTTGTAAGTCGAAGAATTTCAATTTCAATCATGATTCCAGGTTCTCATCAATAGGGCGGTTTCTCAATTTACTTTTGATGTATCCAATGCTTGGAAAAAAATTGTTTGCAAAAATATGTAGAGCCAAAGAGGGAAACAACAATAAATGCTAATTTTTAAATGACCATATGATTCAGGAATACTATTCCAGATGTTGAAAATTATATCTTTCTTCTCTAGGTCTTTCAAAGCAGACCACTTTTACTGTAAACTAAGATCACATTTATTTTCTCCAATTTTTCCATATCAGCATTAAGGCATTCAAATTTGGAGCTCCATTAATCTTTGCTTTTTTAATCCAGTAATTGCATTTCAGAAGCGCCAATATCATTATTAAAGGGAGAAAAATGCAATTCTTTTACGTCAGCACTGAGAGATTTTTTAACAAAGGCTGACGTCGCTATGCTTTTTCTAAATTCTTGAAACCTCCGTAGAAAAGCTTCGCTCATATTTAACATTGTTGTTTTGAAATAGTAAATATTAATTACCGAATTGCTTTCTTGGCGTTGCTTCAGCAGGCTTGGAAAATGATTTATGTATTTCTTTAAAATTTCGAGGAAAAAGGGTTCATTTGTTTTCGAATAAAATGACTTCTTTCAACACTGAAACTATTGTGTTCCCCTTTTCCCTGTAGTTTACGATTACTATTATTTATATTAGACGCAACAACCACCATGAAATAAATTTGTGGATCTATTCCTCATCCAAGTTAATCAACAGCGAAATACTTCATTTTCTAATAAGAAGGAAAATATCTAATAAAGCTTCGTCTTGAAGCTAGCCTATCTTATTAAGCAGTACAATATCTGCGTATTCACTCTCCATTTCAACTAACGATTTTTTAAATTGGAGAAGATTGTATTGATAATATTGATCATCAATCCATACTACCATACTACCATACTCCCCAACTTTGAATTCACGGGTTATTTTTTCGTTTTTCTTAAATTCTACTTTGTAGATATGTCAAATAGGAGGCATCTTAAGCTTTACTTCGTCTTCTTATTTTATAATAACTTATTAAATTGATGCCAAAAATACATGTAAAATTTGTAGTCGGTGGAAGTACACAAGAAGCTTAATGCGCTGGTACTATCATCGCACGCGTGAGACTTTTCGGCAGATACTGACCACTGTATGAACTGACTGAGAAGGTGTGACTGACTTGCTTTCGCTCAATCCGTGCGTGCTCGGTGTCCATATGGGAGTAAAAGAGTCGAGTCATCCACGATGACACGTTGCTCTGTCTGATCGCGAAAAACAACCGACGTTTTTTCTGACTTTTTGCTGCTGGTTGTAAATGGAGTCCGCGATATTCCCTTTGATGTGCAGAAAAAATTACTCTGATCGGAGCGGGACCGAAACGCATAATTTTTTCAAAGGTTTTACCAAACTAATTTATAACAGGTTCGTGAGAAATGCTCCAGACACATCGTCTGGACGCGGCTTTAGCCGAGTGTGCCACCGTTCGCTTCATTTACCCCCAACAATTATGTTTTAAATATGAAATGCATTATCTTCGCCTATTCATTCACTTTAAACAATAACATTTTTTTATAATTCTTAGAATGACTGCTGACCTAATATTTGTGTATCTTGCCTTCGCATATTTTTATATCATGTTCATAAATATTGTTCATTCTTTCTGTATTGTACACCATTCGGTTTGTGGTTATGTTAATTAATTTTATTTATGGTTATGTCAATTATACGGAATCATTCGATATTTGTTTATATTTCTTAAAATTCAATGTAACTCTGTAATTACATTATTAGAAGTATTTTTCCTATTTAATTTTAATTTTTCCATTTAATTTTTTTCTGCATTATTTTTAACATCATCCCCTTTTTAACTGGTAGAGGACTACATAGCCATGGATAGAGTGGTGATTTAGGAAGTAAAGTAAAAATTACAACAGGCATGAATATGCGCCTTTGTCATGATATTATGTTGCTGAATTGCATTTTGTATGCCCACTTAAATTGGATAATATCTGCACAATTCCATCTACAAAATCTATAATAAATTGTGTGCACTGGTCCATTGACAGAATAATTGCTATTTAGTTTACTGGTAGTGACAGCTACTATACTCTTTATCATCAATTTCTTTCACCGTCCAACGTCTTGTCTTCAGTTAGATGTATCACTTATCACTTGAATTTACATTTGATAAGTATTATGTACCATGTGTATACCATTACGTATCATCATCAGCTGAAAGGCTTGTATTTTACGGAGTGCTTTTAATCTGCCATATAATCTCTATCATCTTTCTTTTCCGCAAGTCCAATTATCTTTTGCAGAAACACAAATAATAAAAACTCACGACTTTTACTTTATTGGCTTTGCAGATAATAATATTATTTCAACCATATAAGATTTAAAGATAGAGATTTACTTCGTTTAACTATTAGAAATATACAATTCTCTTCGTTATGCCTTGACCAGTTGGAGAAATACGTCTAATACTTTGGCTTTTTATAGGTGCCTTTGAAAGGAAAAAATCAATGCGAATCGAATTTTTTTTATACATGTGTATTCTTTATGTTCTTTCTAGCACATGTCACGAACAGTCCGATTGGACAGGAAAGGATTTCTTTCCGGGTGAACTTTCAATGTAATTGCTCTTTATTTGATACCGAATGGAAGGAAACTCTTACCGGAAAGCCTGTAAAGCGAAACGCTTACGCACGCTGTTATAATCGTCCCCTCGTTTCTAAAAGCATTGGATATAGAGTCGGTCAGCATTTGAAGGAAGAAAGCTGTATCTAGATGTATAACATATTCATTGATAGTGATTTTTGTACAAAATAAAAAGATAGTGAATGATGTACAATACATAATATCTATCATGACAAATACACTAAATTGCGACATATTGATAAAAGTAATCTTGGTCAAATTTTTTTTATTCATTGAGCAAGCCAATAATATTTTAATAAGAACTATTTTAGAAAATAGAAAAACAAAATATAGATTAAGTATTTAAAGAAGTATAAATATTTAAAGATCTAAAAGTCATTATAAATTGTGTTTTTAAACAAAGAAAACATATCGTAGAAACCCTAAACTATAAAATATCATAATTGCATGAATATAATTTATAGTTTAGGCTCTTAAGCAAATCAAACAGCATTTTGAATAAAAAAATTAAAACTTTACTTTAAAAGAGTCGATAGGATCTATGCCATGATCCTTTGAAGGAAGATGGTTGGTTTGTCGCTCTACGGTCATTTTATACACACGAGGACTAAACAGACAGAGACCTACAGTTTAAAGTGTATTACAAACCCCCAACAAACATTCATGCCACTTCCTGATTCGAACCTAAAGCCTGTGGTACGAAAGGCTAGAGTGCTAGCGACTTGCCACCAGGCCGCCTATGTATGAAGAGGTTACAGGTTAGATTGCATTAAAGATAACTTAAAATTATAATCGTTGTTTCTGTGGCATCTCGCATTCCTCACCTTAGTTAAGTAAGCTTCCTGGTTGCCTTCATGAGTAACATAAATATAAACCAAGTTTCATAAAGAACTCCAGAAAGGTATTTCACCTCCTCTTGTTCTGTCTTTGTAAAGCGTCCATCATCTTGTTATAGTGCACAATGGACAAAATGAGTCTGCTTCAGATCTGCAGCTAATGACTTCAGGTCAATGTGTAGCAACAATAAAATGAATGAATGGAAAAGTATTTCACCTCTTCTTGCTCTATCTTTGTAATGCGTTCATCATCTTGTTATAATGCACCATGGACAAAATGAGTCTGCCTCAAATCTTCAGCTCATGACTTCAAGTTAATGTGCAGCGATAATAAAATAGATGAATGAAATAAAATCTTAGTCTACATATAACATATATAAATTAAAACTGCAACCTGTTTGCTATTCTAATAACTGCTTGCAAGTATAAGTTCACAGTCTTACTTTGTATTTTACTATTCCTTTACTTTACAGCGAAATATAATGTTCTGTTTAACTAAAAAAAGATCTTTAGTTGAAGAAATCAATAGAAAGAACAAAAATATTCTTAATCGCATTACGAAATGACGTCATATTCGAAGAATATTTTTATTTCCTACGAGATACATGATTTTCTCGGTTTTAAAGACCTTTGCCTAATTATCAACATTCCAAACATTGACGTAAAAATTTAATCATACAGTACCTTTTTTATTTCTTCTTCAAATAATCCTCTTAGGCAAAAAGCTTAAAAATACTTCATCACGAGAAAAGAAAATTACAATTTTAGTTTTAAATAGGGTTTTATTTTTAAAAAAAAAACTTGTTAGAGCTTATTTTATCGAAACATAGTACATGAAAGAAACAAATTGAATTAATATTTGTATAACTGTAATTAAACTGGATACATGAAATAGTTTTGGTAAAAATATCTGATAACGATACATTTAATTAAATGCTTAAAATATATTTAATAAACTCAGTAAAGTGTAAAAAAAAAAAAAAAAATGACGAAATAAGTGAATTAAAATTTTTTTTTCCTTTAAACGTCTTATTAAATAAACGAATATGTTTACATCTGTATAATAAGAAATATTTTAATTATAAATTTGGAAAATAGTTGCTCAATAGATTTTATTTAAAAATCATCTTTTGTTTCGAGAATTTCTTTGAAACTATTTCAGAAAGAGTAAGACAAATAGCTACCGAATATACCTGCCAAAGTCTAAAAAGCTATTTAACAATATTTTTAAAAGATTATAATAACTCTAAGTATATACGTACAAGTTTATTAATTAGTAGATTATTTTATAATGCTTAGGATATAATGAATTCAGTGTTTAGTATATTAATTATCTCAATAAGCTGAAGAAATGAATTTTTATTTCTTTTAAAAATAAAGAATATTTGCATACTATAGAATCAATTTATAATAACTCGAATTCCATCAAGAAAATGTTTTGAACAATCTATTTTAAAATTTAAAAATTGCAGTTTTATACGTCTAGGAAAACTATCAGCTTAAAAATTGCATTTTAGGATATATTTGAGAGCTTTAATAAACAATTATGTTACGAAAATAATTGCCACGTTCTTTTTTTCTCAAAATTAAATTTTCACGATTAAAAGAGTTTTAAATACTTTTTTTAAACATCGTAGAAAAATTTAATTTTATTTACAAAATGTAAGAAAAGTCGATTTAGATATATTTCGCTTAACAAGTATAATACTAATATAGGATTTAAAGACTTTGTTAAGCGTATATTTTTTCATTTTTAAATTAAATTAAATTAATGCTATATTAATAATTTAATATATTTTATTCGTATATGGTTTGCAAATTGACTGTTCAAATTTTTATTTTACGAAATATGTACATTTAATTTACATTCAATTTTACGAAACTTATTGCAGATACCTAATGTGAAAATGAAATTTAAAGCCTGTTTATTCAAATTTTAACTAACATAACAATCATTTGGTAAAATATTATAAAAATTTGCTGAAGAGTAATAATTTAATTCAGTAATAATTAAAAAGTATATAAATTATATTTATAAGTTAAGGATAGAAAATAAATTGTATTGATCAGATTAATAAAAACATATTAATGAATATGAGTAATTAATTTTTCTTAAATAACGAAGTTAAGTGTCAAAATTGTTTATTCCTTAAAAATAAAGGCTTCTCCTCCATCTTTTTCTAAAATATTATTTGAAGAAAATGCAATGATAATGTAATGAAAAATATCACGAAAGAAGGAGGAATTAACTTTCTAAATCTTTCTCTAAACCATGATACTGGAAGAAAATGCAATGATAATGTAATAAAAAATATCATGAAAGGAGGAGGAATTAATTGAAATGAAAAAAAAATGAAGTAAAAAATATAACTTTAAAATTTTGCGAAGTTAAGATTGAAATGATGCCTTAGTTTTGTAATTTCAATATTACGCAATTCTCTAGTAGTTTTTTAAGAAGTAAAAATAAATAATTATATGCTTTTTAATATTCATGACAAAACTATGGTTTCCATTAAAAAATTTTTATCAAAAAGAAGGATCATAAACATGGCAGAATGCTTTTATACTTTTTGGTTATAAATATTGTCCCAAAATTCCTTGTAATAGTTTAGTTTTTATTATTAATTTTCTTTATAATTATTTATTGTTTAATCTATTTGATTTCTTATAGAAAATATCCAGTTCTGTAAGAATACGCCCCATACCAAATATAAGAGGCAATAATGTTGGCTGTACATGTGATGAACTATCACTGCTGAGATGAGTGTTCACGTACTGTCCTTTCAAATATGACTCCAATATGTTATTGTGTTATTTTGTTTTAACACAATTAACACAACTACACCGTACAATACACGCAACTCATGTATAAAAGTCTATTATCCATTTATAATGTAATTTCCTAATCAGTTTATACCGATTCCAAATGGGGCTTGCCTAAGTCAATTCCAATTCCAATCTGATGCATTCCCCCATCGGATAGGGAAGATACCAGTTAGGGTTTCCCTCTTGCAGGGATTATCAAGTATCCATGATTGGAGTTGCCACAATACAAATACTCTTGAAATAGTTGTGATCTTAACAACTATGATAAATATTTGAACGATTTGTAGTGATCGATTTTTCTTCAAATTCCTAGAAAGATTACAAAACATATATTAGTATATCAGAAGCATAACATAAGCTTGCATTTATTCAACGCAGCAAACAATTCTTATTACAGATCCTAATATAAGTATTTTCACTTTGTTTTGCTGAAAATGGCTTATATACATAAATATTGCTTTATTAGCAATTGCTCAGCACGTTACCTTTTTTCTTTTTGTTTGAGTTTACTGTTAAATTTTTATAATATTTTAAATCAAAATGTTGAAAAATATATATACAAAATTAATTAGCCCTTATTTCGTTAATATACACTTATGTCCATAAATTAAGGATAATTCAGAATCACACAGAAATTGAACTCTAAAATAAAAATTTCACCTGTAGAATTATCACACACATTTTGAAGAAGAATATGCAAATTACAGGAAACCACCAGATGGCGCGGATAGTACGTCACAATGACGAAAGTGTAAGAGAGGGGTATATAACGAATGGTGGCAAAGAAGTAAAATTGTTCACAAGCGCTTTAAAAGCCTTTCTGTGCAATAACCGCATAGTTATGGCACAAAGGAAGCATTTGGAGGATTTTTTACGTGGTAGAATTATCGGACGACTGGAATGTGGACGTACCCAGCTGGAAGTATCCGAGGAACTTGGAATCGCCCAGAGTGTCATCTCCAGGCTTTGGCAACGATTCCAAGATGATGGTAATGTGAGTAGATATTACAGCACAGGTCGCCCCCGAGTTACAACGCCGAATGAGGAGCTGTATTTAGCAGTTACTGCCAAAAGAAACAAACGGAGCACAGCATCAGACCTGTCTCGTCAGCTTTCTTCAGCTACCGGTACGACAGTTTCAAGGCAGACCGTGTACAGACGCTTAGGGAACATTGGTGTATATGCTCGTAGGCCTGTCAGATGTGTTCCACTTACCGCAACTCACTGTCGCCTGCGATTAACCTGGAATAGAAGCATGCATTGTGGATCCAGGTTTAGTTTGCGGTCTGATTCTCGCCGGACTTTCATATGGAGAGCGCCAGGTACCCGTTACCACCAAGAGAACACCATTGAACGACACCGTTACGGTGGTGCAGGATGGCTCGTTTGGGGAGGAATTATTCTTGGTTCCAGAACTGACCTGCATGTTCAGAGTGTAACGATGATAGGCCACATCTATCGGGATGTCATTCTGGAACAACATGTACGTTTGTTTCGGGGCGCCATGGGAGCTGAATTTCTATTTATGGATGACAACGCCCGTCCTCCCCGTGCAAACATTGTAGACGAATGCCTTCAATTGGAGGATATCACCCGTATGGATTGGCCAGCATACTCACCGGACTCGCATCCAATAGAGCATGTGTGGGATATGCTTGGCCGACGAATTGCAGCCCGTCAAATCCCTCCCACCTGCCAACCGGAACTTCGGAGGGCATTGCTTGATGAGTGGTGTAATATTCCCCAAGATCAGATAGATAATTTGATACTCAGCATGCCTAGGCGTTGTAAGGCCTGTATTGCATCGTCCGGGAGACATACTCCATATTAACCATCATACTAACCATGTTATACTGTTTTTATAAATAGGTTCTTTTTTGAAATTTGCTCCAGGGAGTAAAAATCGGAATTTTTATTAATTATGTCAAACATATAGCATCGTTTTTGCTCTTTACCTTTTGTTTAATAAATAGACTTTACAAATAATTCAAATTTGTTTTGCTTCTGTCTCTTTCTTTGCCTGAACTTCATTATCTTTAATTTATGGGCATGAGTGTATATACTTGTTCAGGAATATTTTAAATTTTAACATAATTGTATATAGTATTGAATTTAATGTATTTTCAATTAGAAAAATAACTGACCCAGAAAGAGTTATCGGAACAGATTGAAAATAAGTAGATGAAAGAAATATTTGTAGAAAAGAAAATTATTAAAATTAATGAATTGAAAGTTTTATTTATGAGACACAGCTCCATATAGCAAGTTAATCCACCTCCTATAAAAGCTGTTATCGGTCAGGGCATTGATTCGTAGAGTTAGTGGATTTCCTATGGACTTAATTGGGTGGGATTTCTTGCCAGGCTTTCCAATTATCGAATTATATCGGTGAGATCCTGTATAAAAAGTATCTGGTCCTCTGACTCCAAACGTATTATATTACGAAAATATAATCGAATCTATTTGAATCTTTGTGGATCTATTTGAATTTATTAGGATCTATTTGATCTTTTTAAAATGTAGAACTGGAATACCGTTGAAGGAAAGATCATTCAACGGGGAGTTCAATATCGTAAACGTGCCTCCATGCTGTAAAGTTTTAATGGAAACAACTGAAAAAGCCTCTGACCATAATACTTGGTTGTCAAGCTGCGTGTCCAGATTACTATTTTATACCCACCCTGGACATTTCTAAACACTGCTTCGGAAATTCGTAAACTTACTCATCTTGTGTTATAGTAATCATACCAATTTGTAGCCAAATTTATCGTTTAAAAGAATTTAGTAATCAGGTCAAACAGATGCCAGATAGAATGAGCCAAATTCCATTACAAATGCGATTGGTGATATACACAGTTGATAAACAGTTGTTCCAATGTGTGTTGTGAGTTTTCTCAATTAATGGTCCTTGTAGTCACTCGTGTCCCGGTAACTTGTTAGCTTTTTGATAATGATGAATCAGGTGCTGTGTGAAGCACTCTGACAATCGCTTTGTCCTTGTGTTCTTTAATCTATAGTCTGACAGTGATTCTCGACGATGTAATTAAATATTTCAATTAATCCTTTTAACAACATTGAATCGTGGAATAATTTTAACCCAAATGTCGAGCGATCCTCCGATTTGACCACCTTGCTTCTTTTAAGCCTAGTTACACGACCTCTCAATGCTGACATATGGTTATACTGTGCGCAATAATGTATGTGAGTCAGTGGTACAGTTCAAAGTGAATAGATGGAATCAAATTTGAAAGAAAGTTATAAATTAGAATTGGAATTTTTCCTTTTTTACACATTATGTATGCTCATTTGTGATGGTCTAGGATTACAGCTATTCCGTCATTGGTAACCAAAGTTTATTCATAATTTGTTAGATATTTGCATACGAAATTGCATTATAATTCGATAACTTGTTTTTTTATGCTATTTTTAGAACGTATAAACATTTTTAAAAGTAAATTGATCTTAAAAATATTAATTGTTACATTCATGCAAGCACAACAATAACTATAAATATTGTATTTGAGATCTTTATCTTTAAGCAACAATGTTATATGTTAACAATTTCTGTATAATTAATAACAAATTCTCCTTAATTGAACTTTTGCTTTTACAATAAACATTTTTATGAATGAGGAATTAACATGCTTCTATTATTTTTATATGTGAAATTCAAATTGCACATTCCACAACGCAATACTTGTCTTTATTTGTAGAAGATAAACACTAGCATCAGCGAAAAAAGAAACGAGGTTGTTTATAAAATTACAGCAAAATAACATGGAGATAAGTACTTTAATTGCTAATCATATACAAATATTTCTTCACTATCTATTAATGTAATTGACTTTCAGAATGTAAGAGAATAATACAGCAATCACCATGAAATGTCTTTATTTTCAAAACATTTAATTAGCTGACTTAAATTGTTTAAAATCCATGATAGTTAAAAGCTGCAAAAGTAAAATAAGATCTAAAGTAAAGAAAGAAAAGATTTTTCTTTTGAGTTTTTTTAACTAACTAAGCTTTTTATCTAAGTCTGAAAGTTAATCAAAAGCACAGACATGAGCATAAAGAAAATAAGCATTACTCCAATTAAAAAAAAGGTAAATTTGAAACTCATTTCACGCTAAGTAAATGAGTTTCCTAACAAATTAAGGCAATTCCACTGATTGTTCAGACGGAAACGAGTTTTCACAAGCGTGAAGTAATTCAGGGTGATCACAAAGGACTATCGCCCGCAAAGAAAATTTGCAAGAAAATTTTTAATGATGCGAAAATTAACCCAAGAAAACATTACTTAAAAATAATCAATTACTTCTGAATGGTATAAAAAAAATGGGTCGGATATTATGTTGTCGCTTATTTTAATTAACGTAAAATCTTTGAAGAACAATGTTGGTGGTAAAAAAGAAAACCGCCAATCAATTAACTATGTTTATTAAAAAGAATCTTCTACCATGATGGAAAAGCTATGCTGCAACGATTTAAGTAATTACAAGTAGCAAAAAACCATTTATGATATATTTTACCTAAATAATTAATATTTAAAATATTGCAATAATATATGAATTACTTACTTAATTGAAGAAGTATTTGCGCAGTTATGTGTGGAGGTATTATTTGAATGGGAATTCAAAGATATTTCTAATAAATCAAAATAAATAAGTTTGCGGTACAAATGAAGGCTATACATTAAAATTTTATTTTAAGGAGAGAATTAAAATAACCTGTATAAGAAAGAAAAATTTACGATATGTTTTAAGAATAATTGAAAAACAAAATAATTATATTGTAATCCATTTTATGATGATTAGGAGAAAAAGGTAATGAAAAAAATATCAATCTCTCCCTAGATTTTAGCTTTTGTTCAACTTCAATTGCTGTTGTTTTTCTAATAAACAGCAACATCATGCAGTTGTTCTAAAATACCATGATGGAAAATAATGTTGCAAGATTTAAATAATTAAAGGTAAAAAGGAAGCATTTATAATATATTTTACATAAATAATATTTAAATATTGTAATAATTTATGAATTATTTACTTAATTGTAGAAAGATTTGCACATGGGTAGAGATATGATTTGAATAAGAAAATTCAAAGATATTTCGAATAAACGAAATAAATAAGATTGCGAAACAAATGAATATACGTTAAAATTTTATTTTAAAGAGGAAATTAATATAACCTGAATAAGAAACAAAAATTATCAATATGATTCAAGAACAATTGTAAAGCAAAATATGTATGATAATCCATTGGTATTGTATGTATTGATAAAATCTGTATGATAATCCATTGCTATGGTATGTTTCGGTAAAATCTATATGATAATCCATTGGTATGGTATGTATTGGTAAAATCTGTATCATAATCTATTGGCATGGCATGTATTGGTAAAATCTGTATGATAAACCATTGTAAAAGGATTAGAAAAATGCAAAAAAAGAAAAAAAAATCAATCTCTCATTAGATTTTAAGATTTGTTTAACTTCAATTGTTTTTTTTTTTCCATATTCCGTTTTTTTTCCGCAAGGACATCATGCAATTTGTTCTAAAAGACAATGTCATCAAATTCAGTCAGTTTCATAACTGTTCATTGAGTGACTTAAATCTAAAAAAATCTTCAAATGAATTTTGATATAATAAAGAAAATATTTTTAATTAAATTTTGACGCAATAATCCCCTTTTATTGGTGCATGATTAATATTTTTTTTAATATTTAATTGAAAGATTCAATGTAGAAAAAAAATGCATGTAGTTAAATAATATTAAATAAAAATAATATTCTGTTTTGAACTATCTTTCATGACATTGTTTAACAATATTGCTAGGAAAAAAAACAATCAGTTAAAAATAATGTGTAATATTTAACACGTATTTATCTTATGATATCGTAACAAGCTCTTACTCATTCTGTCATGTCTGTATGTCAAAATGCCCAATTTCTACCAACATTCATTTAAAATGTGATATCTTAATGCATTTTATATGCAAATTTCTTAATATTTAAATACATTTAAATACACTTTTATCTACATTATGTTTACATTTTTTGCTGCTCAATGCTTTATCTTCTCATAATAAATTTGAAGTAAATGGTGGGAATATTGCATATTACATATAGATACAGCAGTTTATATGCAACATTTATGTAAAAGATAAAGATAAATTTCGAATTATGTTTTAAAACTACATAAAATATAGCAAAAAAGTTTTATTTAATTGAATTAAGATGGAAATTAATCTTGATTACGTATAAAATTAACTTTTTTTT